>ML828466.1:25300-38850 GCA_009831015.1 Picea engelmannii | reverse complement strand
GTTGTAACACCTTCCAATGATAAAAACACCATATGCATGCCAAAGATAATCCTTCCAAGTGTAGTGCCTCAACTCCAAGAGCCAAAAATAACCAAGACAAAGACTAAGAAGAATCTCTCACAAGAGAGTAAGTTGTGTTATATCGAAATGAGGCTCAACGTACTCTACTTATATCATCCAAATGACCTTAATTTACAAAATTGGTCATTAAAAACAGCCGACAAGGCTGACTTAACAATATTTCATTATTTGTCACATTAAATGCTAAAATGTCAAAGTAAGAGCTAAAAAGGGAGACGTCAGGCCCCTCTAAGGGAGACGTTGTCCCTTTTTGGGCATCATCAGCACCCAGAAGGAAAAACGTTGGCCCCTCTGGGGCTCCTGCAACCTGCCACACGTGCCAAATAGTCCTAGCACACTGCCACATGCTCCAGAAAATGTCTAGCCTACCCTAGGTGGCGTCCTGTCCATCAAAGCCATCATCTCATCTGCAGGGGTGATCCCCCCTAGGTCAATCTCTGCCAAAGTGTCCTGGTGAGGGCGTCCTTCTGTCTTCTTCATGCAAGGGCTCATCATGACGTTGTCCTGCCTCTGCCATCCCAGCAACCATCTGATGGGCTCTTCAGCCCCATGGAGGTCCGAGCTAATCATCTCCCCATGTGTATCGGTCCTCTGGTACCTATCCGTCGGGTATGGTCCTGCACATCAAAGACTATGCCCTCCATGGGCTCATTAGTCCTAGAGATCATAGCAATGTAAATCATATTTCATCATTAAAGTTATCAAATAAATGCATGAAATCCCTAACATATCATCTAAGAGCTCAAAGATATTACACAGATCTACTATAAAAAGCTAAGGAAACCGACAGAACAACCTATTGGGTCAACACCCACAAGAGATAGAAAGTTCCCTCAGAAGATCATTCAAGCCATGTTTTATGAAGTGATACGGTTTGGGGATGTCCAGTCACAGTAAGACCAAGGGCAGGTGTTTTATGTGGGTGCCTTTGTAGGAGGCGAGTTGTACCCGTCATGGATGCACTTTTTCCAAGCCCTTTATTGCCTTTATCTTTTTATTTATTGCTTTTCTTTCTTTTTTACTTCAAGGTCTGACCAGAGGACACTACCTTGGCTTGGTGGCCAGAGCTGACAGGGTTACCCACTGGTATCTTCGTAGAAATGATAAGGTTGGCTCATGATGAGACCCCCTTCCCTTTAGCCATGCAACCAAAGGTCACTGCCCTGGCTTGGTGACCAGATAGTTGCAATGTCATGCTGCTAAATACCTATGAACATAATGGGCCGGCTCGTGATGAGACCTCCCATCCTCTTGGTTAGGTCTTGCTTTATTATTTTTCTTAGGGTCCCTTTAGTTTCTTATCGAGAACCCTTTTATTGCCTTCTCGAGGATCCCCTGGGCGAAGCATCTCTAGGTTTTATTTCCTATGGATTTTATCTTTTACTAGTTGCTTTTACCCCCTGGGCCTTTAGCCCCTTCTTCCCACAAGACAAAGTGTAACCCTCAAAGGTCATCCTAATGGCTGGACTAGGGGAGTGGGATGGATGAACGGGGTATAAAATGTAAAATGATAAAAATGGTGGGAGCAGACAATGGCTCTGCAAATCCCCCTTGGTGGCTAACCAAAACCCATGAATATCAACTTGCTAAGTTACCCCATCAATCACCCCAACAATGGTCAAGTGGATTAGTGTAAGATCCAAGCAGTCATCAAAAATGAAAGGAACCTAATGCATGTATAAGAGGGTTATAATGATCAAATATGACACATACCATGATACCTCGAACCAATTACCTCATGAAGCAAGAGTCCTCTCTGATGCAAGTCCAAGCTGGTGGTGATGGAGGCTGCTACTGCTGACAGGACACATCTGGTGAGGAAGAAGAAAGATGGGCCCTCCAGGGCCATGCTCAAGTCAATCCTTCTCTCGGTACTCCATGTTTAGGACCTGTGGGCCTCGAGACATGATCTCCTAGTTATCCCTAGATATCGGGGATAACATCTAGCTCCAACTCGGGGACATGTGCTAACTGTAGAGCACATGAGAACCTCAGCAATCTCTGGCATAAACCTGTAGACCTTCTCACACTTGACAATAAAGCATCAATGACAAAAGGTGGGGTGGTATTGCCACCCCACAAAGCAATATAGGCATATAAAGTAATCATGAATGCAGATAGAAAATAAAACACTTACCTATACTTACTTGCTGGCTGCATGTTGGTGTAGTCAAACAACCAATGAAGCCAATCTAGTAACGTCCCTTGGTACCTGCCTTTGTGCTTCATCATAAACCAAAACAGTGATACATCAAGCACAATAATGTCATGAGTTAGAATATATGTCATATCATTAGGAATCTCAAAGTTTAACTCATGGAGGCGGGTGGGAGGGACAAAATCCTGCCAAGTCCATCTCTGAGAAAAGTACTCAATCCTATCCGAGAAAGGGTCATGAAAAATACAAGGTTCAGAAAACCAACTCAAAGGGCCTGTAAACTGGTTACCTAGGACATCCTCACACTCTAGAGTCAAGGAAAGAATCGACACAGGTTTAATAGATGACTGGCAAATTATCAAGGGAGAGTTGAAAAAATGAATAGAGCTAGCATTACCCAACCAACCCTTGAAGTCTAGGGTTTGCCCAGGAGGAAACTCAATATGAAAAAGGTATTTCCCAACTACACCCTTAATGGAAAAGCATCGTAAAGTAACAACAGGTGGTTGGGGTGAAAAGTCATGAGAGACCTTCTTTAGGCAAACAATGTCTTTACTTATATTAAAATCTAAGCACAGCGGTGGTTGGAAATTATCTTCATGAAAAGAATCCAAATGATCAGAAGGATACTCATCAAAAAACTCAAGGTAAGACTGGAAATCATCAGAAGAACAAGGTACTAGGTCATCCTTGGTTTTTTGAGAGGTACAAGTAAAAACCTCATCTCCTTGTTGCCATTGGTCGGAAACAATCTGTTGTGATAATTGCAAGGGAAACAACTGGAAATGACTCTCAGTATCATAGATAGGATCTAGGTCATAACCAACTATATCCCACCTACGTCCCCCAACATGTATGAACTCATCAATGTTGTCAATAGTGTCACTATCTGTGTCATAGCATGCAGGGTTTAAAACATTTGAAGATTCATCCTCCTCTTTTTCTTCATCGCAAAGCAAGGCATCATCAATAGCTGAGGGAGGAGGGTAACTTACTGTTTCTTGACGCAAGCTGCCCCTCACTGAGTAAGCCGCTTCCACCAGGACCTTCTTCAATCACGGGCCCGAAGAGTCTGAGCTCTTCCAACTCCCCTCGGGGTCACGAATCACCCACAGTAACTCCTTCAGCGATTCCCCCTCCTTCGGAAATCGGGATATCGCGACTCGGGAATTCGCGGTTCACGTGAACACAATTCACTGACAGCTCCAAACCTCGAACCCCGAACTCTGAATAGTCAACAGTCAATGCTCTCGGGTCTTGGGGATTTCCCTATCGGGAAATCGGCATATGAAAGGCAGTGATCTACTTACCCTTCAAACCCCAAACGTCAATGTGTCGATATGCTTCCACCTGTATTCCACTAGCTTCCGGGTCCCACACTACCACGTCCTCTTCGGGATTTCGCGGATCGCGAATCCGCGATGCAAGAACTCCTTGGCGTCGAGAACTCTGATTCTCCAAACGCCGAAACCCCGAAGTCCGATGACACCTGTCCTCCACCTGCTCTGGGGTCCCACTCAACTACGTCACCTCCTTCACTCGTGTGATCGGGGATCATGGGATCGCGATTTCACCGGTCGCAATTCTCTTGCATCAAAAAACCCCGAACTCTGATCCTTCGATGCCACCTGTCAACATCCCATGGTGAGGCCTAACGCCTTGACACTTGTCTTCCCCTCGTTCTATCGGGATTTTGTGATTCGGGAGTTCACATCTCCTGATGCACAAGGTCACAGACCTTGCAAAACTCTGAATCCCGACTCCTCAGGATCCTTCGCCACGTGCCCTTTCTGATCAACGGCCCCAGTTGATTCGGGAAATCGTCGGTCGCGATTTCAAAGAGCTTAAGCTCTTGTCTCCAGGAACGCCGAACCCCGATCCTCAGGGATCTTGCGCCACGTGTCCTCTCTTCAATCAATGGCTCAGATCGATTCAGGGAATCGCAACTCGCGATTCTACGAGGTGTGGACTCTTCCCTCACCAACCTCCGAATGCCGAAACCCCGAAGTCCGATGGACCTTGTTTCTCCACACCTGTGCTCACGGGTTATCTCCCATGCAACTCCTCCACGATCGGACAGTCTGCGGAATTTCAGGTTTCTCCTTGACAACTCTAAGTCATCGATCCTCGTCCTCTTGAAGAGTTCCTCCGCTTCACCACATTTGTCCTGTATGAACTCCACTGGAGTCTGTTCCCACGGCGACACAAAGGTATTCTTCCAGGCCTATTCCTGAGATGCTTACAAGGAACTATCCCTCTTGAGCTTTGTCTCTCCCTGACTCCTTCAGAGACTTCACACGTTCTTCCTGTGCCCGACTTCCAACAGCTCTCAAAGCGTTGAAGCCGTTTAGACCTGTGCAATCCTGCTAACACGGTCCGGTCCTCCTTCTCTCAGACTCGGCTCTGAGACTTCAATTCAACCTGCACTCACCTGCACGGCTCGAATAACCCAACACAACTTTGGACTAAAGAGAACAAAAGTTTGACTGCTTAGCCTCCTCAACGCACTCTATGCGGAGGAATTCGACTGCACTCTATGCAAGAATCTCCTGGCTTAAGCAGATAAACTATTGAAACTCATTCCCTCATTCTCTCAGGTTACGAACCTGATATGCAATCACATATGCAGCATATAGAAGATAAGCATAAAAAGAAGCAAGCATGCAAAAGCATAATATCAACAACACACAGAGATCAAACACATCCATGAGATTGAATCAAAGCTTTTCTATTAATTCAATGTCTGTACATGGGGTTTTTTCACAAGCTCTCTTCTCTGTTCTCTCTTACTAATGCTGAATAATCCAGAATTTTTTCAATAATACAAAGGAGGGTGCCTATATTCCGTTTTCCCTCTCGAAAGCTAAAACTGTCTAATCTACAGTTAATTCCTATCTACCAGCATTAAAACTATTAAATGCCTTCTTATCTATATTACAATACAAGTGCGCTTCATATGAATGAAATCATTCAAATGGCGGCGCAACAATCTTCAAAGAAAATTCAAAAAAATGTATGTGCTGGCGCTGTCCAGCTGTATGTTCTCTTTCCATGTGTTGGCTCGCTTGATGAAATGTAGATGCTCCTGCATCATACTCCTCAGCTCAAAAGATTTCATGGGCTCCTGCTCATGAGCTCCTGTACAGTCTGCCCATGCTTTTGAATCACTGCCTCTGTCTTCCAGCTGGCATCCTCCACTGGGTGGTTCTTCCATTTCTCCAGGTATTCAAAATACTGCTTTCTCCTAGTTTTTCTTCCAACTCTTTTGTCCAGTATGCACTCCATCTCAGGCTTCTGTGCAACTGGTAACTGTTTCTGCCACTGGACCACTGGTTCCTCAGTTCCAGTGCCTGCTTCATCAATCCTGTAGGGGTATAAATCCAAAATGTTGAAAATTGGAGATATCCCGATGTTTTTCGGCAATTCAAGCTCATATGCATTTTCCTCGAACTTCTTTAGGATTTTACACGGCCCAATTTTCTTCATCTTGAGCTTGTTGTATGTTCCCCTTGGGAACCTTTCTTTCCTCAAATGCGCTAGAACCATGTCTCCAACTTCAAACTGAAGCTGCCTCTTTCTCTGATCAGCTCTGCGCTTATATTCCTGATTGGATTTCTGCAGTCGTTGTCTCACCTGTGTGTGAAGTTCCTGCATTGCCTTAGCGAATTCTTCAGCCCTTGCGTTGTTGGTTTCAGCCTGTTCTGACTCTCTAAGCTTAGACACTCCTCTTGGTTGTGTCCCATACAAAACCTGAAATGGGCTCTTACCTGTACTTCGATTCACCGAATCATTGTACGCGAATTCTGCCTACGGTAGGATCTGATCCCAACTGGTGCGATGCTCCGTCACCAGACTTCTCAACAGATCTCCTAAGCTTCTGTTGACCACCTCCATTTGTCCATCTATCTGTGGATGGTAAGCAGAAATGAATGCCAAGTCAGTCCCCAGCTTCTTCCATAGCGTCCTCCAGAATTGACCTATGAATTTCGTATCCCGATCCGAGACTATGCTCCTCGGCAATCCATGCAACCTGACAATTTCTCTAAAAAACAAATTTGCGATGTGCGTGGCATCGCTGGTTTTATGACACGGTATGAAATGTGCCATCTTCGAGAACCTGTCCACTACTACAAAAATGGAATCAACCCCTCGCTGTGTTCTCGGCAAACCCAACACAAAGTCCATGCTAATGGCTTCCCATGGCCTTTCGGGTATAGACAACGCCTGATATAACCCTGTGTTCTGTTTTCTTCCCTTCGCGTGTTGACAAATTCTGCATCGGTCAACAAATATCTTTACATATGCATGCATACCTGGCCAAAAATACGATTCGCTCAGCTTAGCGAATGTTTTGTCATGTCCAAAATGACCTGCTAGTCCACCGTTGTGCTTCTCCTTCACCAAATTCTCCCTCATAGAGAAATCTGGAATGCACAATTGATTTCCTTTGAATAGCAATCCATCCTGGATCAGGTAGTCAATCCATGGACTCCTATCCCTGAGAACTGGATTCTCATTTGCCTCGTATGCCTCACCGAAATCAACATCGTCGGCATACATATCCTTTAAATTTTCAAAACCTAAGGTTTTGACCCTGAACTCCTGCAGCAACAAGCACTTCCTGCTCAAGGCATCAGCTACCTTGTTCGCAGTCCCCGAAATATGCTTGATCATGAATGTGAAATTCTTCATATACTCTACCCACTTCGCATGCTTCTAGTTTAGCTTCTCCTGCTGGCTCACGAATTGCAGTGCATGGTTATCACTGTACATCACAAATTCTTTGGGTATGAGATAATGCCTCCACTTCTTCAATGCTTGGATAATGGCATAGAATTCTTTGTCGTACGTGGAGTACTTCAACTTTGCATCATCCAGCTTCTCGCTGTAATATGCAACAGGTCTGTCATCCTAACTTAAAACTCCTCCAACCGCATATCCACTAGCATCACACTTCACTTGGAAGGTTTTCTGAAAATCAGGCAGCACCAGAATAGGTTGCTCAGTAATCTTCCGCTTCAACAGATTGAAGCTTTTCTCAGCCTCGGCTGTCCACTGGAAAACCTTATGCCACTTCTTCACAGTGTCCATCATCGCGGCACTGATTCCACTGAAATTCCGAATGAATTTCCTGTAGAAGCTTGCCAAACCATGAAAGCTCCTTACCTCAAAAACATTCCTTGGCGATGGCCAATTCCTGATTACGTTCACCTTCTCAGGATCCATCTTCAGTTCATTTGCTGAGATTACAAAGCCCAAATAAATGAGTTTTGTCTGCATAAACGAGCATTTCTTCAAATTGATCAGCAGTTTCTCCTGCTGTAACCTTCTCATCACAATGGCCAAATGCCTCAAGTGTTCAGCCTTGGTCTTGCTGAAAATTAAAATATCATCCAGGTATACAACAACAATTTTGCCAATGAATTCTCGTAGGACTTCATTCATCAGCCTCATAAATGTACTTGGTGCATTTGTCAGACCAAACGGCATGACCAGCCATTCGTACAAACCCTCGTTTGTTTTGAATGTTGTCTTCCATTCATCTCCCTCTCTCATCCAAATATGATGATATCCGCTCTTGAGGTCTATCTTTGAAAAATAATTTGCCCCGCTTAGGCAATCCATCAAGTCGTCCATTCTAGGCAGTGGAAACCTGTACCTGATGGTGATCTTATTGATCGCCCTGGAGTCTGTACACATCCTCCAGCCTCCATCCTTCTTCGGGCTCAGTACTGTCGAAACAGCACACGGACTCAGGCTCTCCCGGATTAGTCCCTTATCCTGCAGATCCTGTACCTGCCTTTTGACTTCCTCGTTCTCTTGAGGTGTCAATCTGTACGCTACCTTATTTGGCAAACTTGCCCCAAGAATGAGGTCAATGTGGTGACTCACACTCCTCATCGGTGGCAACAAACGAGGTAGTTCGTCCACGATGATGTCAGCAAACTCTCCCAGCAGTTCCTGAATCTCCTCAGGCAAGTCGTCCACTCTTGTTCTTGTCAGGACAATTCTCGGCTTCTTGACAACAAAGAATTGTGGATCTTCATCCTTCTCCAACTCTGTGAGAAGCTCTTTCCCACTCATGAGAAGTATCGTGCTGGTTACTTCCGGCTCCAACTTCTTATATTTCCCCGGGAGAAATGTATGTGTTCTTCCATCCTTTTCCAAGGTATATGTGTTCATTCTCCCATCATGAACCACATGTCTATCATACTTCCATGGTCTTCCCAATAATACATGACAAACATCCATGGGTATAACATCACACAGAATTTCATCCCTATAATCACCCATTTTAAAATTTACCAAGCATTGTTTTGTAACACATACCTGGTGTCCTTTCTGCAGCCATGTCACTTTGTATGGACTCGGGTGCCTGTGCATCTCCAGCGCCAATTTCTCCACCATATCAACCGAAACGAGATTATCGGTGCTTCCGCTATCCACTATGACCTTGCATTTCCAGCCCTTGGTCTTGCAAGTCATCCGGAATAGTCTACATATTTGAGCTGTATCCTCCACCTCTTCCTCGAGTTTCAAAAGAACCTTATGCACTGTTAGTGATTTCCCGCTTCCAGCGTCTTCATCTTCAACATCACGCCTCTGCGCCTCAGCAACATGAGTGTTTCCTCTGTCCATCTTCCTTTCTGGACAGTCCACTACTTTGTGACCATCTTTACCACATGTGAAACATGTGATGACTCCTCCTCGACCTCTACCTCAACCTCGGGTACGAGGAAATGTATTGGCTTCAACGTAATCTCCTTGCTGATCCGGTCACTGCCTCCTCGGCTCAAAATTTTGCTGCCTCTGCTGTGAGGTTCCACCTCTTTCAGCTCTTCCTTGAGGATTTTTCCACTCCTCCTTGGGCTTCTGAGTTCTCTCTTGAACAGCAGCTTTGCCTCTGGGTTGGCTTCTGCCTCGCCCTCGCTGTCCCTGCTTGCGGCTCAGCTTTTCTTCGGCTTTCAAAGCCATCTGGTATGCTTCCTCAACTGTCCGGATGGTGACCATGCTCAATTCATCCTGAATTTCATACCTAAGACCGTTCAAGTATCTTGCCACCTTTTCATCATCACTCTCCCGATGACCAGCTCGAATGTTGAGCCTGTAGAATTCTTCGGTGTACTCTTTCACCGTCATCAACTTCTGCCTCAGGTTCTGCATGCACCTGAACAGTGTGATCTGGTAATCCCTCGGAATGAACTTCGCCTTCATCTTGGCGATCATCTGATCCCAGCTTTTGATCTTTTGTTTTCCCTTGGAACGTATGTCTGCCTATAGCTCGTCCCACCATAAGGCTGCGTGTCCCTTCAGCTTGGTGACAGCATGTCTCACCTTCTTGTCCTCTTCGACGTCTTCGTAATCGAAGTAGGTGTCGAGTGCTCGGATCCAATCCAACAACTCCTCTGTGTTTAGATTTCCCTCATAGACGGGAATGTCCATCTTTGTCTTCGAGCTCATCCTGGAGATAGCTCTGATTAACCTCTCTGTCAAGGCATCTTCTGCTGAGACCTCCCCTTCATCATGTCCAGCCTCCTCCTCAACCTCGGGATCGCTGAACTCCCCCGCGTCGGCTCCACGCCTCTGGGTGGCCTCCATATCTTCGAGTCTCTCCCTGAGATCTCGTATCTGATGCTCCATCTCTGGATTCCCTGCTGGATTTCCTGCTGGTCTACCCCTTCTTCGGGCATCCCTGTCCTCACGATCAAGTGACTGCCTCTCTCTTCTAGGCGGCATATTGAATCTCTGTCTCTGCTACAGAAAGCAAAGATACTCCCGCTCTGATACCACCTGACACAAGTCATGAGTATCAGAGTGTTTCCTCTTTCTCCTTCTCTTCTCTCGCCTGCAATATACAGACAAGACTCGATGGCTCTGATACCACCCTGATGCAAGCTGCCCCTCACCGAGCAAGCCGCTTCCACCAGGACCTTCTTCAATCACGGGCCCGAAGAGTTTGAGCTCTTCCAACTCCCCTCGGGGTCACGAATCACCCACAGTAACTCCTTCGACGATTCCCCCTCCTTCGGAAATCGGGATATCGCGACTTGGGAATTCGCGGTTCACGCGAACACAATTCACTGACAGCTCCAAACCCCGAACCCTGAACTCTGAATAGTCAACAGTCAACGCTCTCGGGTCTCGGGGATTTCCCTATCAGGAAATCGGCATATGAAAGGCAGTGATCTACTTACCCTTCAAACCCCGAACGTCGATGTGCCGATATGCTTCCACCTATATTCCACTAGCTTCCGGGTCCCACACTACCACGTCCTCTTCAGGATTTTGCGGATCGCGAATCCGTGATGCAAGAACTCCTTGGCGTCGAGAACTCTGATTCTCCGAACCTCGAAACCCCGAAGTCCGATGACACCTATCCTCCACCTGCTCTGGGGTCCCACTCAACTACGTCACCTCCTTCACTCGTGTGATCGGGGATCGTGGGATCGCGATTTCACCAGTCGCAATTCTCTTGCATCACAAAACCCCGAACTCCGATCCTCCGATGCCACCTGTCAACATCCCATGGTGAGGCCTAACGCCTTGACACTTGTCTTCCCCTCGTTCTATCGGCATTTCGCGATTCGGGAGTTCGCGTCTCCTGATGCACAAGGTCACAGACCTTGCAAAACTCTGAATCCCGACTCCTCAGGATCCTTCGCCACATGCCCTTTCTGATCAACGGCCCCAGTTGATTCGGGAAATCGCTGGTCACGATTTCAAAGAGCTTAAGCTCTTGTCTCCAGGAACGTCGAACCCCGATCCTCAGGGATCTTGCGCCATGTGTCCTCTCTTCGATCAACGGCTCAGATCGATTCGGGGAATCACAACTCGCGATTCTACGAGGTGTGGACTCTTCCCTCGCTAACCTCCGAATTCCGAAACCCCGAAGTCCGATGGACCTTGGTTCTCCACACCTGTGCTCACAGGTTATCTCCCGCGCAACTCCTCCACGATCGGACAGTCTGCAGAATTTTGGGTTTCTCCTTGACAACTCTAAGTCGTCGATCCTCGTCCTCTTGAAGAGTTCCTCCACTTCACCACCTTTGTCCTGTATGAACTCCACTGGAGTCTGTTCCCACGGCGACACAAAGGTATTCTTCCAGGCCTGTTCATGAGATGCTTACAAGGAACTATCCCTCCTGAGATTTGTCTCTCTCTGACTCCTTCAGAGACTTCACACGTTCTTCCTGTGCCCGACTTCCAATAGCTCTCAAAGCGTTGAAGCCATTTAGACCTGTGCAATCCTGCTAACACGGTCCGGTCCTCCTTCTCTCAGACTCGGCTCTGAGACTTCAATTCGACCTGCACTCACCTACACAGCTCAAATAACCCAACACAACTCTGGACAAAAGAGAACAAAAGTTCGACTGCTTAGCCTCCTCAACGCACTCTATGCGGAGGAATTCGACTGCACTCTATGCAGGAATCTCCTAGCTTAAGCAGATAAACTATTGAAACTCATTCCCTCATTCTCTCAGGTTACGAACCTGATATGCAATCACATATGCAGCATATAGAAGATAAGCATAAAAAGAAGCAAGCATGCAAAAGCATAATATCAACAACACAGAGAGATCAGACACATCCATGAGATTGAATCAAAGATTTTCTATTAATTCAATGTCTGTACATGGGGTTTTTTCACAAGCTCTCTGCTCTGTTCTCTCTTACTAATGCTGAATAATCCAGAATTTTTTCAATAATACAAAGGAGGGTGCCTATATTCCGTTTTCCCTCTCGAAAGCTAAAACTGTCTAATCTACAGTTAATTCCTATCTACCAGCATTAAAACTATTAAATGCCTTCTTATATATATTACAATACAAGTGCACTTCATATGATTGAAAGCATTCAAATGGCGGCGCAACAATCTTCAAAGCAAATTCAAAAAAATGTATGTGCTGGCGCTGTCCAGCTGTATGTTCTCTTTCCACGTGCTGGCTCACTTGATGAAATGTAGATGCTCCTGCATCATTTCTTCTTGTGCAGGAACTTCGAGGACTTTGGTGTTTTCAGCATGCATTATGGTCTCATTCTCGGGGATTACTCCTTCTTCTTCAAATGAAGGGCCCATTTCTTTGATTGCACAGCAAGGATCTTCGTTCAAAGCTTTCTTGTCCTCCTCATCTTTTGAATCAAATGACATGGTATCATCAGAATTTTGAAGTGAAAAGCAACTAACCTCATCTTCACTTTGTTGTACAGGAGAAACAGGTTCTTGGATGACTTCATTAGCAGGAGGAGCACAAGTGGGCACTTCATCATTTTGCTTAGTTCGTTGCTCCTCAATCACATCCTCATTCTACTAGTTGAAAACTTGTTCCCTTCTCTCTTGTGTATCTTCAACAAAGGTTTCATGGGAAACTAGTTTTATTAGGCTAAGAGCATCCATGGTGAAAGAATTGATTCCAGATGAGAGGAGATTCCTTTCGATCTAGATGGCCATGTTGTGAGCTTCTTCAAGTGTTTTTGGATTCCTTTTATTTAGGAGGAAGCTCAAATGCCCCTGAAGTCTATTTGTAAAGAGATAAACGAGGTACTTTCCTTTGGGACGATGGCTTTCAGAAATCTGATAAAACAACTTATGGAACTTGAACAAGAAAACTTTGACATTCTAATAATTTGTTTGTTTTATGCCTTCAAGCTCTTTCAGCAATGATTGTACATCTTCTAGTTTCAAAGCCCACCTTTCAAGGAAGATCTCTTCAAAATGGTCCATGGATGTGATGCTGGCTGCTGGAAGGTTATCATAGCATTTTTCGGCCTCTCCATGCAGAGAGGCAAAGAAAAGATTCATCACTAGGTCTTCGGCTTCATCTCTGACAGGGAAGTGTTGAAAGAACTCCCAAAATTGGCTCATGTGATAATCAGGACTTTCTCCATCGAGGCCGAAGAATCTAGGGAGCCATTTTTTATAAGAGAGAGGCATTTTCCTGGGATATCCCGGGATTTTACTCATATCTAAAGGTCTGTAGTTTCCTGGATCCCATTGTGAATTCATTGTTGGCTTCGTCATCAGTGGAGTCGCCAGATAGTTTCCCTGAAACTACCAAAGAATAGGGGAAAAAAGTAGTGGAGTCGCCAGGTAAGCTTGTAACAAAAAGGTCTTCTGAGGCAAGGCTTACCAAAGGTTTGTCGTTGAGGAAGGTTGACACAGTGTTCCCCGGCAACGGCGCCAAAATGTTATCGCTCAGTTTGTAGGATAATGTTTAGTAGCTTGGAAGTAAGACTCAAACTGGCGTAATAGGAGCTTCCCCACCCACTGTCACCTCGATGGGGAGCTCTTTCTATTCAGGGTGGCTAATCC
>ML828466.1:3037-16626 GCA_009831015.1 Picea engelmannii | reverse complement strand
CACGTTAGAAAAACATCACAATAGAATAAAAGACCCCATCTTATTATTTATTAATAAGAAACCCCATCACATTAATGGATAGTACCTTAATCTAATATAATTCTTATTATATTTGGTAACCCCATCATACAAAATGGGACAATAGGAATGCGATAAAGAAAATATCAGAGCTTTACATAATTAATATACAATTTCTTCTTTGAAAAACATTATAAAATACAAAAAATTTAACATTTATTTAAATTCACTATTCATCAATTGGGCTAATTTCATTTTCTGAGCTTTTTGTAGGACTCATTTCTTTATCACTCGGGGATGTATTATTTGCATTGGTTGTAATGTCCCGGTAATTAGTTTGATTCCCAAGATGTTGACCTTCAATATGCAAATATAGAAATAATGTGTAACATACCCCGACCCCAACCAAGGCATGTTACCTCATAAACACTATGTTGTAGCTCTGATACGTCACTGTAACACACCCAGAACCCTCTCTGAGGTGCACTTCCAAAAAAAATATTCTCTGATACCAAAGGTAAATGGAAATACGGTGCAACATGCCTATCAATCATGCATCTAACGACACTTGTAAAAAGAAAGAATAGAAACTAAGAAACTATTCATAACAACATATAAAACACTGAACTCAAAGTTTTCTTACACAATAATTGGGTGAGTGCAAGCTAATGATGGTCTCTCATGACACATTAGGGCAATGCAAACCTGGAAAAACAACAATCTTTTAACTTGGATGGATTATTCAAGGTACTTTTACAATGAATTTGAATATGGTGTAAGAAGATGAAACATAGGAAATTGAACTAGCTTTCCAAATATATAAGGTATATGTTTTTGTTCGTGCAGGTATTGAGTACCTTAACGATGGAATTTTGTTCCAAAAACTTGTATACTTGTAGAGAACCCGTTTTTCTTATGCCAAGTATTTTTTGGAAATTTATGATATTAATTTTATTTTTTTTTAAATTATCAAAGTCAACATATCCATGAAATTACAATGTCTTTTGTTCGTGCAGGATAAGAAAGTCTTAACATGATCAATTATTTTTTTTAGATCATAGATATCAGTCTCCTCTAGTGCCTCATATAACTCATTCAAGAAATGGTTAAGCCGACAAAAAATTATAGCATAAATAAGAGAGGTATATATTCTAGGATTTTGATATATGTCAAGACAAAAATAGATTAAAAATAGTAAACCTTTCATGTTAACAGGAATGCATGTGCTTTCATGTTCCTAATAACATGCGTGTGCTTTAGAAATTCATGTGCATTCCTAAAGCACGTGTGCATTATTTTTATTTAAGTTTTTGTTAGAAATGTGCATGTGTTCTTGTACACGTGTTTTTCAACAACACGTACGCGACCGTGCATGCATTCTTGGTAACATTCCTACATGGCTTGTTGAGTGGAGGTTCAGGGTTTACCGAATCTCTCACATCGGGAATTTGTGCACGTTCATAAAAACACGCACTCGTTCCTGCGAGTGTGTGTTCCTGCTCAGCCCATTGCCACTTTATCATCCACCAACTTTGTGCACTCACCTAATTAAATATATGAATATGAAATAAACACGTAGATTAGCACTTATCTTTAAGCAATAAATATGCAACCGACTGTAGGGGAGGAATGTTCCTCCCAACCATAGATGTTTTGCTTCATATCTCAGCAATAGATCACCCCCGAGTTGGGGCTATGAATCCACAAAAGAAGGTGTCCCTCACCGTCCAACACTTCCCACAGAGGCTAGTCTTCCTATAGTTATCCCAATACACCCAGTTGCCTTCCCTAAGACCATCATAACCCAAGGAAGGGGATCTCCCTTCATTGCTCATATTTCCCCAGGCCTTCCCTCTTCCCTCCAAGGCACCAGAGTGCTTGGTCAGACAAGAATGTCTCTACTAGGGACTCTAGGGATGATCCAGGTGGATATCGGTGGCCACCCACCTATTCCACTGGCTCGAAAAACAATTTTCCACCTTGGTAGTTTTTCAGCAGTTTTTCGGGTTCCAAACTTTTGGGGTCGTTTTAAGGCCCTAAACGACCTTTTTTGGGGATTTGTGTCCCAAAGGGATGACATAGCCACTACTCTTGGCTAGTTAAAAATTGTTCTTCTCACTTAGACCTTTCCAACGGGTTATTGTGTGCCTAAAACATAGATCGTATGCAAAATTTACGACCTCGGGAAGTTGATGTACTAACTTATCCAAACATGGCCCACATGACTTTTGGCGCTTCATCTCCTAGGGTTAGGTTTTTGAATGTCTAGGTTTTTTGACATTCTTGTTTATTGTAAAAGGCCTTCAGAGCCTCATTTTAACCATGTTCTTGCGAATGAGCGTAGTCGTCACATCTATTCTCAGAGATAAGGCGCCACCATTCCAGCAAGCTTGTTTTCCACTGCATTTTATAGTTTTAGCTTATTTCCTTATTGAATAGAAAACCAGTTTTATTATATCTCTATTATTTTTTGTTAAGCATATTTTAATAATCTGTATTCATTTCGTTCTGCTCATAAAATTTGGATCAGTGGTATCAGAGCGGTCTGCTCCTTGTCATCTTAATGCATGTCCCCAACAAGGTCAAGGTACAAAGAATTAGGTCTCGAGGTTGTTTCTCTTGAGGACAAAATCTCTCACATGCCCAAGAGACCTCTCATGATAGGAGAAAAGAAAGATGACGAGACATGAGATCCTTTCAAAATGTTTCTTGAGGAATCCCTCACGCAACAGAAGAACGAGATGATGGATAGTTTCACGCAAATCCTTCGGCGACTACCAATAGGTGACACATCTTTCTCAAGCGGAGGCGCCGCCCCATTCAAGATACAAATCAACTTTTATATTCCTATATTTGAAGGTCATATAGACGCAGATGTTGTAGACAAGTGGTTGAATCTACTAGAAGGGTATTTTTTTGTCCATAACTTTTCAAATAGAGAAAAGATTACTTTTGCGCTTCTCAAATCCGTTTCCCATGTCGAAGATTGGTGGGAAACTTTTTGTGAGCAAAAGGAAATAGAGGACCCTCATTATTTATAGTCACGTCCACCTGGGAATCCTTCAGGGATGCTATTAAGGAAAAATACTACCCTGTCGGAAGTTATGACGACTTGTATACCAAATGGACCACACTGCGGCAAGAAAGAGACAAAGCAATGCCAAAGTTCACAAATATCTTCCATATCGTGTGCACCAAGATGGGTATCAAAGATTCAGAGCAACATCTGGTGTTCAAGTATCGTGGTTCTCTTCATAGATACATCCAAACTGAAATGGAATTTTTGGACATCTCGTCCTTGGGTGTGACCTACCGATATGCCGTCAAAATTGAGCAAAATCTCAAACAAAAGATGCGGCAATTTGGGCCTGAGAACCCCTCACAGCAAAAGCCAGGAAAGGGAGGCCCCAACCCACAAAACAAAGGATAGAGAAAATATGGAAAGTATCAGGATAACCAATCCAAGCTGCAAGTAAAGAAGCACACTGGAAAAACAAAGAAAGATATCGGGAAGTGGTGCGACTTCCATAAGAGCCCTTGGCATAACACTGATGACTATCGCTCAAAGAAGTCACTGGTAGCCGAAGTGAAAGCCTCTTAATCATATGTGGGTTATTACTTTGATTTAGAACCAGAAAGGGAAATATGTATCATTGATGCGGAACCCAGTGCCATCGTTTCTACCACCAAGCTCCAGCCTGGTGAACCGAATGATCCAGAAGAAGGAGAGCACCTCTTTCATTCATAGATGTGGTTAAAAGGCACCCCGTTACACTTCATCATTGTTAGCGGTATCCATAATAACCTCACCTCAGTAGAGGTTTTCAAGCGGCTGGCCCTGTTGACAACGGCGCACCCACAACCCTACACCATTGGATGGCTCTGCCAAGGAAGCGATCTCTGTGTCAGCCAACAATGTCGACTATCGTACAGCATCAAGCCCTTCAAAGATGAGATATTTTGTGATGTTGTTCCTCTCGAAGTTTGTAATGTTCTTTTGGGCCAACCTTATTTATGGAAACTTCATGTTGTATATGAGTTTAGGCCTCGTAGTGTTATTATTACTTTGAACAGGAAATTGTACAGGATACCTGATGCAGTCCCTCCTAGTGGTATTTCCTTGATCTCTGCCAAGCAATGCAGGAAGGTCATCTCTAAGACCGGGAAATTTTTCTTCTTCGTAATTCTCTCTCAAAGTGAGCGAAAGATCGTAGCCACATCCAGGGCCTCCTCGATCGATCTCTCCACAAAATTGAAGCAAGTGGATAAGTTCATGGACGAATGCTCAGATTTCTTCTCCTCTCCTATCGAGGTACCTCTGCACTGTCAGGTCAAGCATCCCATCGATATGACCCCAGGTGCACCGCTACCCAATGATCTAGTCTACCATCGCTCTCTGTTAGAAAATGAGGAGATCAAGAGGTAGATCCAAGAACTGCTCCACAAGGGGAACAGCTATCCCAGATCATCACCTTGTGGGAGCCCAATCATGTTGGTGCAAAAGAAATATAGGACCTGGTGACTCTACATTGATTACTGGGCCCTGAATAAAATCACAGTTCGAAACTGGTATCGGATTCCCCGAATTGACGACCTCCTTGATCAACTCACGGGGGAAAAATACTTCAATAAGATTGATCTGAAGTCCGGCTACCACCAGGTCCCAATAGAACAGACAGATGTATGGAAGATTGTCTTCCAGTCAAAAGAAGGTCTTTTTGATTGGTTGGTCATGCACTTTGGTTTAGAAAATGCTCCAGCAACTTTTATGAGGATGATGGATGATATCCTATGACCTTTCACCAATAATTTTGTAGTGGTGTACCTGGATGACATTCTCATCTACAGCAAGACTTGGGAGGAACACTTGTAGCATATTCAACAGGTTCTGGACACCCTGAGGCAGCACAAACTATATGCAAACTTGGAAAAATAATCCTTCGGCATGGACAAGGTCCATTACTTAGGCTACATCGTTGATCATCATGGTTTGCATGTGGATCTAGCCAAGATCCAAGTCATTCATGACTGGCTAGACCTAACCACACTCACAGAACTTCGGAGCTTCTTGGGCCTCGCCAATTTCTATCACAGGTTTGTGTTGGTTTTATTTCATATCACATGGGCCCTCATCCAAGTAACCAGGGGTGGAGGTAAGGAAAAATTTGTGTGGGGCATGTCCCAACAATAAGCCTTCGATGACTTGAAGAAGCGTTTGTGCTCATCCCCGGTACTTTCATTACCGGACCTGCAAAATCCCTTTAAGATTGAGACAGATGCTTCAGACTATGTTGTGGGCATCTTCCTCACTCAACACAGCCACCCTGTGGCATATCATAGTGAGACACTATCAGATGTTGTTTGTAAGTACCCTACTTACGACAAACAAATGAACTCCACATTACATTACATTACATTCTTTGGAAGGAGACAATCATCCACACGGATCACAAGCCACTATAGTTCATGAAGACCCAAGGCAAATTGTAGAATGACAGCTATCAGAAGTGGTCAACATACTTACAGTAGTTCCACCTCAACATCAAGTATAAAACAGGAAGTACCAACCAAGTTGTTGATTACCTCAGTCGACCTCCAGTCGTGACACTCACCATGGTTCTAGACTCTTGCAGTCACGATACCTCTGGATGGCCCCACCTCTACGAGACAAACCATGACTTCTCCACCACCTACCAAATGTTGGGCGCCAACTCAATGGTCGCTAATTTCCATATTATTTAGGAATCTCACTACAATCGGGTGGCAGGACACTTTGGCGTCAAAAAGATAATGGCAGTGTTGCAGAAACATTTCTACTGGATGAAACTTCGACAAAATGTCAACAAGTATATCAGGTCCTGCAACGCTTGTGCTATTTCCAAACCGACCACTAATAAACAGGGCCACCCCTCTGCCTACTTCTAACAAGCCATGGGAATCCATCTCAATGGACTACATGTTGGGCCTCCCATCCACCAAGAGGGGAAATGACTGTGTTTTTGTGGTTGTTGATTGCTTTTCCAAGATGGTGATTCTAGTCTCCTGCAAGAAGAACATCACAGCAAAAGCCACTGCCAAGATTTTCTTTGAATGAGTATGGGTATGTTTTGGGATCCCACAAACCATTATCTCATACCGTGACAATTGATTCTCAACTCATTTTGGTCAAGCCTCTAGTCACTGTTGGATACCAAGATTACCAAATCCACTGCCTTCCACCCCCAAACAGATGGCCAAACTAAGGTCATCAATCGGATGGTCATACATATCCTACGCATGTAAAATTAAACACACACCCGCACATGGGATGAGAGTCTTCCCTATGTCCATCATAGTTACAACTGAGCCCTACATAGCTCAACTGGCCACAACCCCTTTCAGGTGGAGTTGGGATTCCAACCATTGGGCCCCATGGATGTTGCACTACCCCTGGTGACCAACTTGGCTAACTCGTCCCCTGCTCCACCAATATCTGACAAATCCACCTAGTTCATTAAGAGGATCCATCACATCCACCAAACAAGTTCAGGATATTCTACAGAATTCTAATGCCAAGTACAAGCAGCGCCATGATCAACAGCGGGTGCCACATAAGTTTCAAGTGGGCAACAAAGTTTGGTTTCATTTGTAGAAAGAACACCTTACAGGGCCCCATCGGAAGCTTCCCCCACTCTATTATGGTTCATACACCATCACCAAGGATGTGGGTGACAATTCTTTTGATCTCAACATTCCCCCCTTCCTTGGTCTGCATCCAGTCTTCAACGTGGCTCTCCTTCGGCCATATTTCCCACCATTATTGGACACCTCAGATATAGCAAAGCAGTTGACACCAACGGATTTCAACCTTGAATGCATGCAATAGGAATCCAATGATCATATTGTGGACACACGGATCAATGGAACTTGACATCAAAGGATCCATCTTTATTGAGTTGTTAAATCATGGCAACTCCTGCACCAAGGCAAGTGGCTCACCCGGGGCCAAATTCAGCAAAAATTTGCTCATCTGATGGGGGAAATCAAAGCAATGGAGACATTACTTCCTAAGGAGGGAGGATTGATCCAGGTGGATATCGGTGGCCACCCACCTATTCCACTGGCTCGAAAAACAGTTTTTCACCTTGGCATTTTTTTGGCAGTTTTTCGGGTTCCAAACTTTCGGGGCCGTTTTGAGGCCCTAAATGACGTTTTTTAGGGATTTGGGGCCCAAGGGACCGCAATATTCACTATGTTGGGCCAATCTAAAATTATTCTTCTCGGTTATACCTTTCCAACGGGCTATCGTTCACCTAAAACGGATATCGTATGCAAAAGTTACGACCTCGGGAAGTTGATGTACTAACTTACCCAAACGGGGCCCACATGACTTTTGATGCTTCATCTCCTAGGGTTATGTTTTTGGATGTCTAGGGTTTTTTAAATTCTTGTTTATTGTAAAAGGCCTTCAGAGCCTCATTGTAACCATCTTCTTGTGAATGAGTTGAGTCGTCACATCTCTTCTCAGAGATAAGTTGCCACCATTCCAACAAGCTTGTTTTCCGCTGCATTTTACAGTTTCATCTTATTTCCTTATTGAATAGAAGCCCATTTTTACTGTATCTCTGTTATTTTTTGTTAAGCATATTTTAATAATTTGTATTCATTTTTTTCTTCTCATAAAATCCATATCAATGGTATCAGAGCGGTCTTCTCCTTGTCGTCTTAATGCATGTCCTCAACGAGGTCAGGGTACATAGAATTGGGTCTCGAGCTTGTTTCTCTTGAGGACAAAAGTTCTTGCATGCCTAAGAAACCTCTCATGGAAGAAGAAAATAAATATGATGGGACGTGAGATCCTTTCAAAATGTTTCTTGAGGAATCTCTCACACAACAGAGGAACAAGATGATGGATAGTTTTGTGCAAATCCTCCGGCAACTACCAACAGGTGACACATCTTCCTCAAGCAGAGGCGCTGCCCCGTTCAAGGTACAAATCAACTTTGATATTCCTATATTTGAAGGTTAAATAGAAGCAGATATTGTATACAAGTGGTTGAATATACTAGAAGGGTATTTTTCTATCCATAACTTTTCGAATAGAGAAAAGATTACTTTTGCGCATCTCAAAGTCGTTCCCCATGTCAAATATTGGTGGAAAACTTTCTGTGAGCAAAAGGAAACAGGGGAACCCTCATTATTTATAGTCATGGCCACCTAGGAATCCTTCAGGGATGTTATTAAGGAACAATACTACCCTATCGGAAGTTATGATGACTTGTATACCAAATGGACCACACTGTGGCAAGAAAGAAACCAAGCAGTGTCAGAGCTCACAAATATCCTCCATACCTTGTGCACCAAGTTGGGTATCAAAGATTAAGAGTGACATCTGGTGCTCAAGTATCATGGTGCTCTTCATAGATATATCCAGACCGAAATGGAATTTCTGGACATCTCGTCTTTGGGCATGGCCTACCGATATGCCATCAAAATCGAGCAGAAGCTCAAACAAAAGACGCATCAATTTGGGCCTGAGAACCCCTCACAGCAAAAGTCGAGAAAGGACGAGCCCAACCCACAAAAAAAAGGACAGAGAAAATATGGAAAGTATCAGGACAACCAGTCCAAGCCATAAGAAAAGAAGGACACTAGAAAGACAAAGAAAGATACTGGGAAGTGGTGTGACTTCCATAAGAGCCTTTGGCATAACACTGTTGACTGCCGCTCAAAGCAGTCATTGGTGGTCGAAGTGAAATCCTTTGAATCAGATGTGGGTTCTGACTCTTCGTGAGAACCAAAAAGGGGAATATGGATCATTGGCGTGGAACCTGGTGCCACTGTTGCTACCACCAAGCTCCAGCCTGATGAACCAGACAAGCTAAAATAAGGAGAGCGCCTTTTCCATTCACAGATGTGGGTAAAAGGCACCCCATTTCAATTCATCGTTGATAGCAGTAGCCAAAAGAACCTCATCTCAGCAGAGGTTTTCAAGCGTCTAGCCCTGCCAATAATGTTGCAACCACAACCCTACACCATTGGATGGCTCTGCATGGGAAGCGATTTTTGTGTCAGCCAACAATGTCGATTGTCATACGACATCAAGCCCTTCAAAGACAAGGTATTGTGTGATGTTTCTCCTCTCAAAGTTTGTAATGTTATTTTGGGCCAACCTTATTTATGGAAACATCATGTTGTATATGAGTCTAGGCCTTGTATTGTTATTATTACTTTGAATAGGAAATTGTACATGATACCTGAGGCAGTCCCTCCTAGTGTTATTTCCTTGACCTCTGCCAAGTAATTCAGGAAGGTCATCTCTCAGACTGGGAAATTTATCTTCTTCATGATTCACTCTCAGAGTGAGCGAAATATCGCATCCACATCCAAGGCCTCCACGACCGATCTCTCCACACAACAGAAGCAAGTGGATAAGGTCATGGAAGAATACTCAAAAATCTTATTTTCTCCTACCGAGGTACCTTTTCACTTCCAGGTCAATCATCCCATCGATCTGACCCTAGACGCACCGCTACCCAATGGGCCAGTATACCGCCACTCTCTATTAGAAAACGAGGAGATCAAGAGGCATATCCAAGAACTGCTCTACAAGGGGCACATTTGTCCCAGTTCATTGCCTTGTGGGAGCCCAATCATGCTGGTGCAGAAGAAAGACGGAACCTGGAAATTCTTCATTGATTATTGAGCCCTGAATAAAATCACAATCCAAAACCGGTACCCAATAACCCGAATCGATGACCTCCTTGATCAACTCATGGGGGGAAAATACTTCAGTAAGATTGATCTAATCCAAATATCAGCATGGTGTGCATGTGGATCCAACCAAGATCCAAGTCATTCGTGACTGGCCAACCCCAACCACACTCACTGAACATCGGAGCTTCTTGGGCCTCACCAATTTCTATCGCAGGTTCGTGTTGGGTTTCTCTCATATCACATGGGCCCTCAGCCAAGTAACCAGGGGTGGAGGTAAGGAAATATTTGTGTGGGGCATGTCCCAAAAACAAGCCTTCGATGACTTGAAGAAGTTTTTGTGCTCATCCCCGGTACTTCATTACCGGACCTGCAACATCCCTTTGAGATCGAGACAGATGCTTCAGACTATGTTGTGGGAATTGTCCTCACTCAACACGGCCACCCCATGGCATATCATAGTGAGATAATGTCATATGTTGTCCGTAAGTACCCTACTTATGACAAAGAAATGTACTCCATTGTGCAATCTTTCTTCCAGTGGAGACATTACATTCTTAGGAAGGAGACAGTCATCCACATTAATCACAAGCCACTACAGTTCATGCAAACCCAAGGAAAATTGCAGAATGACCACCATCAGAAGTTGTCGACATACTTACATCAACTCCACCTCAACATCAAGTATAAAATAGGAAGTACCAACTGAGTTGTTGACTACCTCAAATGACCTCCAATCGTAACACTCACCACGATGCTAGACTTTTGCGGTCATGAAACCTCTAGATGGCCCCACCTCTACGAGACAGACCCTGACTTCTCCACCACCTACCAAATGTTGGGCGCCTACTCATTGGTCACTAATTTCCATCTTCAGGACAGATTGTTGTGTCATCTAGGTCATCTCTGTGTTCCATTGAGCAAGTGCGTGAAGTTGATTTGGGAAGCTCACTACAGTCAGGTGGCAAGACACTTTGGAGTCAAAAAGATAGTGTCAGTGTTATAGAAATAGTTCTACTGGTCGAAACTTAGATAGGATGTCGGCAAGTATATCAGGTCCTGCACCGCCTACGCTATTTCCAAACCGACCACTAAGAAATAGGGTATGTACACCCCTTTGCCTACTCCTAACAAGCCGTGGGAATCCATCTCAATGGACTACATGTCGGGCCTCTCGTCCACCAAGAGGGGAAATGACTGTGTTTTTTTGGTTGTTGATCACTTTTCCAAGATAGTGATTCTAGTCACCTACAAGAAGAACATCACAATAGAAGCCACTGCCAAGCTCTTCTTTGAATGAGTATGGGTATATTTTGGGATCCCAAAAACCATTATCTCAAACCGTTACAATTGGTTCCTCATCTCATTTTGGTTGAGCCTCTGGTCACTACTAGATACCAAGCTCACCAAATCCACTTCCTTCCACCCCCAGACAGATGGCCAAACTAAGGTCGTCAATCAGATGGTCATACATATCATGTGCATGTACAATTCAAAACACCCTCACACATGGGATGAGAGTCTTCCCTATGTCCATCATAGCTGCAACCAAGCCCTACATAGCTTAGTTGGTCACAACCCCTTTCAGGTGGGGTTGGGATTCCAACCATTGGGCCCCATGGATGTTGCACTATCCATGGCAACCACCTCGGCCGACTTGTCCCCTACTCCACCAAAAGATGACAAAGAAACCCGGTTCATTGAGCGAATCCAGCACATCCACCAACAGGTTCAAGATATTCTACAGAAGTCTAATTCCAAGTACAAGCAGCGCCATGATCAACGTTGGGTGCCACATAAGTTTCAGGTTGGCGATAAAGTTTGGTTGCATTTGCATAAAGAACGCCTTACAGGACCCCATCGGAAGATTTGCCCACTCTCTTATGGGTCGTACAACATCACCAAGGTTGTGGGTGACAATGCTTTTGAGCTCAACATCCCCCCCTTCCTTTGTCTACATCTAGTCTTCAACATGGCTCTCCTTTGGCCATATTTCCCACCATTATTGGACACCTCAGAGATAGCAGAGCAGTTGACACCAACAGAGCTCAACCCTGAATACATGCAATAGGCATCCATTGATTAGATTGTGGACACAGATATCAAGGGCACTCGACAGCAAAGGATCCATCTTTATTGAGTCGTCAAAGAAGGGTAGCTCCTGCACCAAGGCAAGTGGCTCACCCGGGGCCAAATTCAATAGAAATTTTCTCATCTAATGGGGGAACTCAATGCAATGGAGACCATTTCTTCCTAAGGAGGGAGGATTGATCCAGATGGATATCGGTGGCCACCCACCTAGTCCACTGGCTTGAAAAACATTTTTCAACCTTGCTAGTTTTTTGGCAGTTTTTTGGGTTCCAAACTTCCGGGGCCATTTTGAGGCCCTAAACAACGTTTTTTGGGGATTTGGGACCTAGGGGACTACCAAATGCATTACCCTGGGCTAATCAAAAAAATTTCTTCTCATTTATACCTTTCCAATGGGCTATTTTGTGCCTAAATGGAGATCATATGCAAAATTTACGATGTCGGGAATTTGATGTACTAACTTACCCAAACGGGGCCCACGTGACTTTTGGCACTTCATCTCCTAGGGTTAGGTTTTTGGATGTCTAGGGTTTTTGAAATTCCTGTTTATTGTAAAAGGTCTTTAGAGCCTCATTGTAACCATCTTCTTGCAAATGAGCATAGTCATCACATCTCTTCTCATAGATAAGCCGCCACCATTCCAGCAAGCTTGTTTTTCGTTGCGTTTTACAATTTCAGCTTATTTCCTTATTGAATAGAAAACTAGTTTTTATGTATCTCTGTTATTTTGTGTGAAGAATATTTTAATAATTTGTATTTATTTCATTATGCTCATAAAATCCATATTAGTGGTATCATAGCGGTCAGATCCTTGTTGTCTTAATGCATTTCCCCAACGAGGTCAGGGTACAAAGAATTGGGTCTCGAGCTTGTTTTTCTTGAGGACAAAACCTCCCGCACGCACAAGCGACCTCTCATGGCAGGAGAAAAGAAAGATGACAGGACATGAAATCCTTTCAAAATGTTTCTTGAGGACCAAACTATGGTAAGAAAGACACCAAGCAGTTCCAAAGTTCACAAATATCTTCCATACCTTGCGCACCAAGATGGGTATCAAAGTTTCAGAGTGACATCTAGTGCTCAAGTATCTCAGTGCTTTGCATAGATACATCTAGACTGAAATGGAATTTCTATACATCTCGTCCTTGGGCGCGGTCTACTGATATGCCATCAAAATTGAGCAGAATCTCAAACAAAAGATGCTACAATTTGGGCCTAGGAACCGCTCACAGAAAAAGCCAGAAAAGGGCGGCCCCAAACCATAGAAAAAAGGACAGAGAAAATATGGACAGTATCAGGACAACCAGTCTAAGACACAACCAGAGAAGGACACCGGAAAGACAAAGAAAGATACCGAGAAGTGGTGCAACTTTCATAAGAGCCCTTGGCATAACACTGTTGATTGTTTCTCAAAGCAGTCATTGGTGGCCGAAGTGAAAGCCTATGAATCTAATGTGGGTTCTGACTATGAGTCAGAACTAGAAAGGGGAAGATGGATCATTTATGTGGAACCTAGTGCCACCATTTCTACCACCAATATCGATCCTGGTGAACCAGACGATCCAGAAGAAGGAGATCGCCTCCTCTATCCACATATGTGGGTAAAAGGCACCCCACTGCACTTCATCGTTGGTAACGATAGCCAGAAGAGCCTCATCTCAGCAGAGGTTGTCAAGAAGTTGGCCCTGCCGATAATGCCGCACCCACAACCCTACACCATTGGATGGCCCCGCCAAGGAAGCGATCTCCATGTCAGCCAACAGTGTCAATTGTCATACGGCATCAAG
>ML828465.1:48213-59562 GCA_009831015.1 Picea engelmannii | reverse complement strand
GGGACTTATATCATCAAATTGCTTGGTCCTTGACCAAGAACCCTAGAATTACACTGGGGGCCCAACTAGGGTCTTTTGCCATGGCTCTAACTGCTTGGTCCCAGACCAAGAACCCCAAGAGTGCACTAGGGTCTTTGCCATCCTCCCGGAGAATGGCTCTTGCAAGTGCATTAATTTTAACAATGTTGTGCAAGCCCATCTATCATGCAAACCTACAAGTTTCCTTGGATGAGCAGATGTAAGGATGGATAACCTCAAATAACTGTTTCGGACTTTCTGCAATGCATAATGTAGCATGGAATAAAATTAAAATTTAATTTTGTACAATTGTATTAGGCATCTCCTCTAATACGGCGAAGGCCACTGCCTGGTTCTTTATCCCCATGCCTTTCTATCCATTGCTGGACCACGGTTTCACTTTCTTCAATGTTAAAGCACTCTGAGCCTTTCTATCCATTGCTGGACCATGGTTTCACTTTCTTCAATGTTAAAGCACTCTGAATATTTTTCACACACTCCATCCATGGACTATCCAATCTCTCAGAATGTAATACATTGAATATGGTTTTATCAAAGACAATGGAAATTGCCACATAGTTCCTTTAGTTGAGAGCATCTTGATAGAGCTTGCTTTTCCAAGCACCCAAGCTTAACCAAGCTTACCAAACCCTCGGGTAGTTTTACCAAACTCTTTCATTCCAAGAGGTTCAATATTTTTAAACAGTCAAGTTTGTTAACTATTTTATGTAACTTTGACAAATTCTTGCATCCGGACATTTTCAACTTTTCAAGTATCTCAATGCCACTGGGGAATCAAAACCACCAAGAAGTTGTTCATACTGATAAAGTCTGCTAACATAAACTTCTCTAAAGAAGGAAGCCTGCCAAAGGGAAACCTTGACAAGCTCCTACGTTCATAGATTTTTTATCTCCTCAATGCTTCTAGAGAGTGAAAGTTGCTAAAAACTCGACTTCTCCAAACAAGTTACTATTCCAAAATCTGATAGTGTTAATGATTGAGTGAGATTTGGCAGTTCCCTGAGTTTTCTTTGCTTGTGCAGGGATATGTACATATATTTTTCAGCATATGATGAAATTGATTTTCAGGGATAAGATATTTATCAGGATAGGATGGAATTTGCAGTTGCTTAAGAGTTTTCTTGGAAATGAGAGTTTCCCAGCCTAGTGCAGGAATAATAAATATACATATTTTTCAGCATATGATGGAATTGATTTTCAGGGATAACTTATTTATCAGGATAGGATAGAATTTGCAGCTGCTTAAGTGCACCTGGGAACATTATGTATTGTTTTGTTTTATTGTGTGTAATTTGGCTGGGAAGAACTTTGGAGGTAGGGTAGTGATATCTTGTAGTTTCCGCACTTGATAAAGAGCCCTTTTAAAAAAATTAAAATGATGCCCAGGACCAGAGGACTGTCTTTCATCTTGAAATTTTGTAAAGTTAGAATTATTCATAAATGTTGTAAAAAAAACATCTAGAATGTTGCGGTTTGGCATGAATATTCAAGGAAAAAATGGTCGTGGCTATGCAATCTATCACTAATAAGTATGATCCCAAGATTGGTACTGATAAAAGATGCTTCTTTTTATGCATAGAATAAGAACAATAAAACTGATTGGGTCAAAGGTCGTGTAATTGCCTAGTTTCATTTGCAGGGCAAACAGGAAATTAAGTACACTGCAAGGCAATTTAGCAATTTAGGCTACATTTCATTGTCAAGAAACATTTCTTTCTATATATATTTTAATTATAAATTGCTTTCATATGATTACATACAAGCATACAAGATATGAAGTACAATGTAACAATATTTAATAATTAACTATCTTCATGCTATATTTCATTATCACTATACGTTTTACTATTCTTAAACGCGATATTATGTTTCATTTTCACTAGATGTTTTACTATTCTCAAACATGATAGTTTTAAGTAGAATTCATTTTGTTATTAGGTTTTATTGATAATCATTTTTTTCTGGAAAAATAACTTTTCTCAATTGTCTGAATGTTTAGTGTTCCAAGTGAGGAGGTTGGTATGTTTAGTGTTCCAAGCGAGGAGTTTGGAACTTTACTAGTGTCCTATGGATTTCTCCCTCGTTTCTTTGGTTTTCAAGATTGAGGTTGGTATTAACCGCCAGCTGAAATGTTTGTTTGGAACTCTTTAAGGTTCGGTGGGAATGGATCTAATGATCTCCCTAGGCATTATCATTTTTATGAATAGAGTCAAACCAACCAACCAAGCTATCCCTTGGAGCAACAACAACCCTTTTCGTCATTGTTACTTTGCAATATTATTTTACAAAGGAGAAGCTTGGAAGGCCCTGATGCACAATACAATAGCATTGATCAAACATTGGAAATTTGTAAAGTTTAGTTAGATAATATTTTTCAAGGAAGGAAGATTGTTCACTGCCTTTGCAAAAGGAAGATTTGTTTAGTGCATTATTCGATGACAATACTAAAAAATTGTAGTTCTTATTATTGTAATTTATCTCTATCCACCTTAACAATAACATTAGTCGATGGTTAAATCATATTGTGTGCATACACCATAAACAACTCAATGCAATGAAGTGGTTGAGACACACTGATGACATACACCATACACCATCTTGAGCTTTGAATCCCAAAAATTTGCATCTTTGGGGAGGGCGGGATACAAATAATTTGCATCTTCGGTGAGGGTGGGATACAAATAAGGTTTTAGAGGGTTATATTTGAGTCATGTTGATTTTAGTCTCTAACTTGTTCCCGAGATATGAGTTTCAAGTTTTCTCATCAATATTCCGAGTTCTGGAATTCTTCACCTCAGGGGATGCGTTCCCCAATATGGAGTCAGTCTATATTCAATGTTATGCGAGGATATATTTTGGTTCTAGAGTTTGAGATCATATCGAGTTCTATTTTTAGAACATTTGCACATTTTTAGAACATTTGCACATTGACTTCAAGGGATACCATATCTGCACTTTTGCATGAAACTTTATTCTGTTTTTCACAGGGTTTTCCACGCATGCACAATATTTTGCCCTGTTTTGAATAATATCTTTATTTCAAGAAACTTTTTGTTTTCATATTTTTATTTTTTAAGTTACATGCATGAATTTTGGGGTTTAATCATTTTTATCTTAAAATGCATGATGTTCTATATTTAGAAACTTTCTATTTTTAGCATATGGTGTGCATGCAAATATATAAATTTTGTTGCAGAAGCATGCAGTTCTTTTTCTGGTCTTGTGCATTTTTCTATTTTTAGACATGTCTATTTATTGGGTGGCTGTTTTAAGCGACTGCATGCATGTTAGTTTTGAATGTAGGATCTTTGTTTGGGAGTTGTTTTATGTTTGGGTGAGTTTCTTTCTATTTTTAGATGTAGCTACTATATTTCAACATTGCGATATTTGGATACATAAGGGTGGATGTGTGATTTGATGCTTGTGTGTTTCTCACCTTGAAATTCAATCTAAATGAATTTTTAGTTATGTGCTATCTCAAGTAGGAGAGAGGGTACATCACGAGAGAGTGGACCATGGACCTAGAAGAGTAGGTAGATTAATAGGCTATGTTCACATGTGAGTGTAGGTTACCTTGACCTGGTAAAGCCGGTGCATCAATCCATGAGGAGATATATTTGGCTAGAGGAAGGTTATCCCTTGTAATTTCTTTGTAACTTATCCGTAATTCTTTTTCTGGAACTTATTATCTATTTTGAACTTATTGTCTATTTTGAGCAAGAAGAAAACACCCCACTTGGGAGTTAATTTAGTGCGTCTTGTACATAAATTATCTTGTTTATTCTTGGTAGAATATAGTGCACCACTTGAGGATATTCTTCGTAGTATTTTGTTGACTAATTCATGTAAAGAAGAGTGATATTTTTGGACTTCATTTATCTTCTTCTCTAGTTTTATTTTATCTCATCTAGTTTACTTGAGCAAGGACGGTTGCTACTATTGAGACATTTTCTAGTGATTTCTTAGCCAAACTAGTGTGCCTTACTTGGAGAATGTTGGATTATTTTTGGCATGTTTATCTTTATCTTTTAGTTGACTTGTATGTCATACTCTTAGACTTTCATGCATTATTTTTGTAATATCCTCAAATATGCTAGGCAAGGATTTTAGTGTTTTTATCGTGCAAGTTATGTTGTTGCTGTACTTGTAACTTTGTTAAACAATTTGCTTTATGCAAAATCTGATATAAGACTTTTCACAAACAGTTTATCAAATGAATGAAATTATGTCAAGCACATTACTAATCCAAGTACACTATGATGGAAGTGACAACATTGGCATCCTTTATTATGAATGGAGACTAGAAATACAACAACAATAAAACCCTAGTGGCTATTGTAGCAACTTTATTAAACACTACAAACTCAAACAAAACCTGAAAAGAAGCCAATAAATGATGTTAACTGCTTCAAGGCTCTCCTAGCCCTACGACGATCGAATCCAGCATTGTCCGCTCTGCAAATAACCTTTCGATCTCATAGGTCTATCCCGAATGGTCTATCGTAATTGCCAAAACCCCCTTTCAGAGGTCCTTGCGGGACGAGACTGGGTGACTCGTGGGGCCTCGCGGGACCCTCGCGTTCAACCAGTGGGGATGCCTCCCAAAACTCTCATGTAGCAATCTTCAGTCTGCAGAGATCCTCGTGGGACAAGGCTTAACGTCAAGTGGGGCCTCGTGGGACCCTTGTGTTCAACAACGAGGGTGTCTCCTGGTATGTCTTCCTGAAACCCTCATGGTACCTGCAAAATTTGAAATCGGCCTTCTTCGAAAAGTTTCGCAGATCTCCTGTGCGAGCCGATCTACTTCCAATTGAAACAAACCCAAATTGAAGCTCCGATGAAGACCCCGTATGGATCCTCCTCGTTGTCTAGCTAGGGTGGACATTACACCACCGAAACTAAACTGCAACGGTGGAAGAGTTTTGCTAAACCCTAATGAAACAATGGCTCCAAGAGCACTCCAAAGTGATTAATCCAAATACATGATCCAAAGTGAAGTGCAATGCCTCTTTTTATCCTTCTTCCTTGCCTTTTAGAATTTCCCCCCTTTTTTTGACTAAATCAAATATGACTTCTAGAACTTTCCCCCTTTTAACTAGATAAAATATAACTCCTTTCAACTAAATTAAATATGACCCTTATCCCCCTTTTACTTCACTTTAAGATTAAAAGTTACTTTTAATAATGGTTAAGTAACTTATTAATCTAAAGTTACTTTTTTTTCCTTAATGTCACTTTAAATACATAACATCTCCTATTTAAGTGACATTAAATAACTCCCTTTGACTCACTTTTTCTTCGCTGACAAGTCACACAATTTATTTCCACTGTCGAATAGGGGAATCCAAAAATGGGGACATGACAAATCCTCCATTCCCAAAGATTGCTTGTCCTCAAGCAATGCTATCACACCCATAGGAACATAAAATTGAACCTAACTGAAACTAATGATGATCCTCGAGTCCCAAACCATTTTGAAAGATGCTAGTACCTAGTGCCTACATTACTGTCCTGCAATGTGCTAACACCAAGGGCTTCCTAAAGGCCACCTATCCATAGAACAATAAGATACTATGAAGGCTCAGTACACTCTTCATAGAATATCTCCCCTAGGCAACCGATCCATTGCACCATATGAATGGGCTCTTGAAAGTAACAACTCACCCTCCTATTTATACCAACTGCGAGACTGTCAACCCAAAGAATCCCAAGGTCCCACACTAGAAAGGACTCATCATGCTGTGCCACTCTGGTCATAAGTATCTGACCCTCCTGCCTAGACCACATCCTCCACTTCTGCATCCACAAGTTGTAATGCCTCAAGGAGTCATCCCCACTATCGAGGATCCTATCCTGACAATGAATCTTAGTGGAGTCACCCAATCCAACTTTGAAATCAAACATCCATGAGAAATCTATGTGGTCATAAACTGATAACTGATAGGGCATCCATGACACCTAGTCTCCAAGTATCCAAGGGAAAAACCCTAATACTCCAACACCTTCAACCTACTACAATTGTCCAAGCATTGTCCGGACAATCTCCCAACACATGTCAACAAAGTCCCTCCTTGCGAACACAAGAATCCCGTAGGTGGTAAAGTTACTAGGATCCCAGACTAGCTTGTATGATGTGAAACACCCTCTACTCATAGCACTGATTTGTAAGGTGCTAATACAAGAATCCACCTGATTGCTTCTGATAAGCCAAACAATCGTAAGCTGCATAAAATTGGTCAACTCCTCGCGAGACCACTCCTCCAAACAACCACTCCTAAGCCTTCCAAAAACAAAGCTCCGGAAGGTTAAAGTCTGTGCTCTCCTCTCTAATAGTACATGGATTGTCAAACAATGTAATCCCAGGGTCCCAAACTAATCCTAGAAAGGAACCACCATGCTGATGCTACGCCACTTTGATCATCACTGTCAGACCAACACACCCAGTCTACGTCGTCCTCTCTTGGAACCCCACGTTGAACTCTTTGAAGGCACTGAAACCACTATCCTGGATCCTCCCCCGTGAAGGGGTGTCAGTGAAATCTAAGCCTGCAAATCCATGACCGACCTAGAGTCTGTCCTTCCATATAGAGTAAGTCTTAACTTCCCCTCTACTGACACCCCAAAAATAAAGCAGACCAATCACGGCCATGGCTCTGGCGATCATCCTCATCTAAATCAATCTATCACTTAGATGAATTCCCAGATCCCACCACAAAATTGGAAGTCCACCACTTCCGATACCTGCTAGTTGTTGTGCCATACTCGTAACCGTCAGAGTCAAAATGAGCCAAGTTCCTGGTATGCCATAAGTTGGTGGAAACCAAGTCCTAGGAATCAACTCTGTGCCTGCTAATCTGTTGGACTCCTGCCAAACTGCACCAGAAAATATGCTATCTCAATCACTGTCAATGTACTCAAGCAATCCATGGAGTCTAAACACCTGCCTAGAAAGTAGCCTTGTGACATGCAGTGCTTCATACTCATACGAGTACCCATAATGCTCGACCGAGTCACACATATCCCTCATAATCTTCTCCCTAAGTGTGGACTCGGGGACTACATGCATGCGACCTCCGTAGTGGATAATCCCATCCACCACCCTATCATTTGAAATCTCTGTGAACTGATCCAATACAATTTAGATCTCCTCTAGTGTTTTGACCTCATAGCCCAAATGAAATAACTCTGACATGGCTATAATCCTACTTGCCTCACCCAACTGACTTAGGTGAACCCTCCATGCCTTGCTGAATATATCGCCGGTAACAGAAAATAACACTAGATGCCACTGCCATTGCCTGCAAGATTGGAAAGTGTCAGGTGCATTGGTCAACTCCAATGGTATGACCAATAACTCAAGGTGACATCTAAGCACAATCTACAAGTATCTCTCTCTGTCCATGCTTTGGTGATATCCCAATCAAAGATCAATCTCTGAGGAATATACCTCTCCATGAAGCTCGTCCATCTACTCATCGATCTCGGGCGAACCAAATTCAATGATATGTCTGAAGTCTTTGTCTGGGGGTCTTCCCGGGGAAACGGCCCAAAAACCCACTGTACACCACCGCACACTACTGTATACTGATGTATACTACTGCATACATCATGTGCCACTGTATCATCATGTACCACCCTGTATCTTATATGTGCCACCGTATCAACTAAACCTGGATCCTAGAGTGATCAACTGGTGCATATACTTCCTTGTTGGCTAGTCCACCAGGAATTTGCTCAACTACCTCCTCTGTAGCTAAAGCCTTGAGCCAAAAGGAACAACTCATGATCCTTGCAATGTAGAACAGGTGCACGGTTGAAACCCTCTGCGTCAAACCTCTCCTCCAACACTTGCAACTCTGAGTGCTCCTCGTGCGAAATCTTCACAAGATGCTCCTCTCTCAAATCATGAATGCCACTCATGCCCTCACGTGTTACTGCTGCCAAAGATGATGGAGTCTCTATTGCTGTCCATGATGAAGAGCGTGCCAAACTAAGCTGGTAACAAAGCTCCTCAATCTCCCTTTCCTTGTCTTCAACGAACTTAAGAGCAAGGTCCCTATCCATGAACAACGACAAATAATCGGATTTCAGTGGTTCTAGTGCTTCTTTGATGATGTGTAATTGAGCACTAGTGATCCCATCCACAACTCTCTTTTGTCTCTCCTCCATTTGAACTTTCCACATAAGATCTTCAATAAACTTATGAGCACCATCTATCCTTGTCAGCACTTGCACAATTTGCTTCTCTGTGACCAATAATCGGTTCTCCAAGTCACACAATGTTATTTCATCAACATGGCATGGGCTGTCATACAAGGGACCAATTGACTCACTAGATAATATTGTGCAATGATGGACCTCACGTGGATTATCCTCCTCATACAAGACTCCTAATCTGTTTTCGTCCACCAAATCATCCCCTTCGTTATCCTTTACGCATAGCTATGGTACAATCATGTCTGCATCATCATATATGTTATAAATATGATAAGATACTGAATTCTCATCATGCGTAGTTGCTATCCTTCTTGGACCTTCCTCATCATAAGCATCAGATTTTGGGTCTTCAACATCCACTGATCAAAACATTTCCTCATAGTCACCATAAGATGTTGCATTCTCATCTTTTGTTGATTCATTAGAGGTATACCCATCTAACACACTAGTGTCATCAACCTCATCGATTAGCTCTGATGATGTATCATAAGCTGTGGTTTGGTCTTTTCCTATGCACACATCCTCAACATGGCTAGATGCATGGAAGCCCTCTTGTGATTATGCCAAACCCCCATCACGAGGCAAATTTTTGGCTTCATCAACCTTTCTAGATTTGGGCCTTTTTCCCTTCTTCTCAACTAATAAGGGTAGCTCCTCTAATGCCCTTATCATATTCTCCTGAGTTCCCTTCATGGTCTGCATAAGTTCTATCATCCCCTTGTCCATGCTGATTTTTGCCTCTAGTTCTTCTGTAAACCATGCATTTACAGGCTGCCAATATCACCTGCTCTAATATCACTATAATATCCCCAAATATGCTAGGCAAGGATTTTAGTGTTTTTACTGTGCAAATTATATTGTTGCTGGAGTTGTACCTTTGTTAAACAATTTGCTTTATGCAAAATCTGATATAAGACTTTTCACAAACAGTTTGCATGCATTACATCAAGTGAAATTATTTCAAGCACATTGCTAATCTAAGTACATTGATGGAAGTGATGACATTGACAACCCTGTATTATGAATGGAGATTGGAAATACACAACAATAAAACCCTAGTGGCTACTGTAGCAATGTCATCAAACACTACAAACTTAAACAAAATCTGAAAAGATGACAATAAATGATGTCAACTGCATCAAGGCTCTCCTAGCCCTACAATGATCATCTCCAACACTGCTCGCTATGCAAATAACCTTCTGATCTCACGGGTCTATTCCGAATGGTCTGTTGTGACCATCAAAACCCCCTTTCAGAGGTCCTCACGGGATGAGACCGGGTGACGAGTGGGGCCTCGCAGGCCCTCGCGTTCAACTAGCAGGGATGCCTCCCGAAACCCTCTTGTAGCAATATTCAATGTGTAGAGATCCTCACGGGACAAGTCTTAACATCAGGCAGGCCTTGCAGGAACCTCGTGTTCGACCAACGAGGGTGTCTCCTGATATGTCTTCCTGAAACCCTTCCAGTATCTGCAAAATCTGAAGTTGACCTTTGCTGAAAAGTTCTGCAAATCTCCTGTGTGAGCCGATCTACCTCCAATTGAAACAAATCCAAACTGAAGCTTCGATGAAGAAACTGTATGGATCCTCCTTGTCTAGCTAGGGTCGATATTGCATCACTTAAACTACAATGCAATGGTGGAAGGGTTTTTCTTTTTTTGACTAAATCAAATATGACTACTAAAACTTCTCCCCTTTTGACTAGATCAAATATAACTCCTTTTGACTACCCTTATCCCCTTTTTACTTTCACTTTAAGATTAAAAGTTACTTTTAATAATGATTAAGTAACTTATTAATCTAAAGTTACTTTATTTTCTTAATACCACTTTAAATACATAACATCTCCTAATTAAGTGACATTAAATAATTTCTTTTAATTTTTTTTTTTTCATTGAGAAACCACATAAATCATTTCCACATGAATCCAAAAATAAAAACATGAAAATTTTGTAGAAAAACAAAAATAAAGACATAAAAATTTTGTAGTGTTTTTCTAGGAGATTATTTATCTTCTTCATCAATTTTATTCTATTCCAAAAAAACCAAGGAACATTACTTGAAATTTCTTGTTATTTTTTAAGAAAATTTTTATGCATATGTTATGTACTTCACTTAGTTGATTTTTTTTTATTATTGGACAATGTAAAGTGGAGCATATATAACTCACATATGTTATGTGCTTCACTTGGTTGAATTTTTTTATTATTGGACAATGTAAAGTGGAGCATATATAACTCACATATGTTATGTGCTTCACTTGGTTGAATTTCTTATTATTGGACAATGTAAAGTGCAGCATATATAATTCACATATGTTATGTGTTTTATTGGGTTGAATTTCTTATTATTGGACAATGTAAAGTGGAGCATATATAACTCATATATGTTATGTGTTTCACTTTGTAAAGTGGAATATATATAACTCATATATGTTATGTGTTTCACTGGGTTGAATTTTTTATTATTGGACAATGTAAAGTGGAGCATATATAACTCACATTTGACTTTATTCAAATAAAAAGAGAGATTATATATATATGAAAAACGAGGATACATTTACTTATGACTTTTCATACAAAATTATGAAAATTAATTGATTTTTTTTTAATTATCTTTTATTATTTCATTAATTAATTATTTATATTAATTAGTTTTTTTCTAGCTTAATCATTGCCTCTATCATTAGAAATGTTTTAATTTTCTTTTTAGCTTATTATTTATGTATATTGCATTGCTTTCTTCATTAGAAATACTTTAAGTTTCTTTGTAGCTTATTATTAGTCCATTGATTTTCTGTTAAACTATATTGATTTTGTAATTATATTAAAATTTTTTTATAATGTTTTCAAAAGTTTCATAATATTGATTGATGTGTTAAATTCAATATTTTGAAAAATAAAAATGATTTTTTAATATTTAATATTCATTAATTTTATTATATAATTGATTGAAAAGTTTTATAATATTGATGTGTTAAATTCAATATTTTGAAAAATAAAAAATATTTCTTAATATTTAATATTCATTAATTCTATTTTTTGATTGGTTGAAAATTATGAAGTAACAATTTATCCCTGCTTGGATGTGAAAT
>ML828465.1:34448-46438 GCA_009831015.1 Picea engelmannii | reverse complement strand
CCATTTTTATATGTATTTTAGTGGAAGTTGGTTCATGATTTGTTTTTGGAAGTTTGTTTCTTTAAGCAATGTATGATGTGTATCTGTGTATCAATGTTTCCATTCCTCCTCACTGTTTCCATTCCTCCATTTACTAGGTTCATGCTTTCCTATAAAACCCAATATTTTAGTTCACATTTCCATTCCCAGATGATGGTCATAAGAGTTTCTTACCTTTCCCAAGGAATCAGGAATTGGGATCCCTTCCTTCTTTTGTGCACTCGAATCTTGGCAGCTCTTTGTGCATTCGCTTTAAATTTTCTCCTTGGAAATTTATGTGCATGGCAGTGAAATAGTATATATGGGCATCTATTCTAATTTATATAAATGCAAACATGGATGTCCCTCTTGATTTTACCACTCCCAACTTAATATAAACATGGATGTGCTTGTTATGCATTGCAGCATAAATCTAATAAAACGAAAATGTCTAATTATCTTCTAATCAATTGCACCAGGGACTTGACATTTCCTACGACCTAGTATACAATATGTTATAATTTGTAGTTGGTAATTCCAGACGATAATCAAAAGACTTTCTTACTTTTCTCAGGGAATCAGGAATTGGGATCCCTTCTTTTGTGCATTCGAATCCTGCCAGCTCCTCATGCATTCGCTTTATTTTTTCTCCTTGGAAATTCACATGCATGGGAGAAATGCATTTGCCATCGCAAGCCAAACAGTATATATGTTCGTCTATTCTAATTTCCATTAATGTAAACATGACCCTGCCTCTTGATTTTACCACTCACAACATAATATAATCACAATTTCTTATTTCAACTTGGGAGATTCTTGAGTATGTGAATAGCATCAAACCCAATAAGGATTGGTTTGAACTTTGTTTAGGTACAATGTGTGATATTTTAAAATCGGGATCGGGAAGGGTAGGAAAAATGAACTCTTGTGAAGAATTTCTATTTGGTTTTTGGTCTTTTCCTATTTCAGGTGAATGCTTTCAATTATTAATGAAATGGCTTCTAAATAGCAGTGAGAACATTAGACTTGAGAGCATGCCCTTTTGAAGGCAAAGTCCAATAATGTTAATAGAATGTCATAATCCTACTGAGTCTATGGTTATGATACTATTCCTGGAGAATGTTACTAGAATGCCATAATCAGACTGAGTTTAACTGTTTTATATTTTGTTTTTTTTTTGTCAGAATTCAGTGATATGAATCTGCACGAAATCACAATTTTCTGTTATTTAAATTGCATGTTTGAGTACAGAAATGAATTCAACATGTTAAAAAACCATTGGAGTATTAAGATTATACAGAATTAACCACTCAAATCTACAAATCTAGCAATTTCTTGTCAGATGAAAATATCATCCCCAAAAAACTAGAACTTAGAACATTTAAACTACAACATTATAATTGAAGGTTCGAAAAATAGTCACTAACAACTTATTTTGTCTCTTTGCTGATAATTTTGATGTGATCTTTGATAATAGTTTTGATGTGATCTTTAATGGCCCATCCTTGATTTGTGGTCCCTGTATTGAGATTTATTTACATAGTAATACTGTTTCTTTTAAATTACTATTTAAAATTTAATACAGAAAAAACATCAACAACTTTCGCAGAGTAGGATGATGCCAAAGAGTGGTGATACTTTATTTTCCAATTTTATATGCATCAAAGCCATGGAACACATAAAATATCATGAATTAAAATGATTGATCCAATGGAATATTGGATTAAAATTCAATTTTAATTTTGACAACTAAAATGTTAAAAATGAACCTGACATAAAATTATATTACTTTACACTCTATTTACATTAATAGTCAAAAGAGAATTATAATCCGACCCTGGTCAAGGATTAATTTTCCCACAAAGAGTTGCATTTTCTTAAATGTTTCATGCCACGTGTAATGGATTGTTGCAACCAGGTCAAGTCCATTTGCCCATCAAATCGTCCGAGAGAAGCACCTATTAATGTGAGTGACATTTGTACTTTTTGTACTTTTCAACATTCTACATAATGAATATTATCTTGAACTTATTAGTCCCTGTCGTAGGCGTAGAGGGACTATAGCAATCGATAAATCGTTGACTGCATATTACTTTGTCCTTTGACCGGAAATATTTGCACAATACCTATTGTTGGAGCTATGGAAATAAAAACATATATTTTAATATAATAAAAAGTAACATATATGAACTGATTTGATTGGATAAGAGATTGGAGGTCTTATTGCCAGCTTCACTATTCCCAATGTACTACATGGAAACATATCCAAAGTTTTTCTCGTAGTCAGTATGTTTTAATCATATATTTTTCCTGTATCTTGCTTCAAGGTTGATTAATGATAGCATTAGTTCAAATGTTTGTATTAACATTTTCTGCTACCCGAATATATCCACAAGTTTTGATATCCAAGCTTTGTAGTGATTGAGAATTCCAAAGTTTATAGCGTCTTTGGTGGATGTATATTTCTTGAAATGTATCGACACTTATTCTGAGATGTGTCAATAGGACTGACTGCGTAAATGTTCACATGACGCGACGTTCTGCAACACCCCTGACAACTTAAATGTTTGCATTCCGCGAGGTGCTTAGACAGCTTGAGAGTCTTAAATGTTTATGTAAATATGGTTCTCGGAGTACATTTTTCCTCGAAATTTTCTATACAGTTACAGTGAATTTGCACTTGATTGTCTACCACTAGTTCAATAGCCATTGTATGTTTCGTCATTGTTAAAAAATGGTAAAGTTATCATTACGTTTTCTTGATAACTTACTTTTAACTGTGATTACAAAATCATTTAGAAAGTTCATATAATTTTCCAAAGCTTAACCATATTCAACACCTTCAAATTCAACTAGATCATCATTTGTTAATACTTAAAGCTTATTTATTTTCTCTAGATTTACTATAACGTGATGCATTTTTTTCTTGGGATGCAAGGAAACAAGTTAATGGCCCAAGATCCAGAGACATATGGTAGGAGTGAAAGTTTGGTTTTTCTTGAATAACGGTAATGAGTGAACCTGCATTAACGGATAGTAGCCATTGATAGCTGTCCCCACTGCTGGTTTGACAATTTGAGTTATGATAGATTTTCCCACTCTTTAAAAAATAAGAGAAAAACATACATAGTAATAAGAGAAAAACATAACCTCTTTAGTGAATATGTGTTGCACAAATTAAAAATAGATTACAAAATTGGAAATAAGATAATTGATTAGTTTCATGAATAAATGAAATTATGATTTTGTACTTGGGGAGTCAAATTGTTGTTTATTACCATTTCAAAGTAAATATTATATTGCATATGGAATCTGTTCTAAACTTTTGTTTGGTTAACATTAATTAGAAATAAAGTCATTCAATTTTGGAATTCCTATCTTTCTTTAAAATGACTTATGTCAAAATTAGGCACTTTGTTTAGATTCTCTATTAGTAAAATGTGACTCATTGTCTTTATGAGTGAAATGTGGCTCATTGTTATCATTTTCACATACAATGAGCATAGCCATAAAGTCCAAAAAGGAGCATGGCATTTTCACATACAATGAGCATAGCCATAAAGTCCAAAAAGGAGCATGGCTAATAACATCGTGCATAGTTATTAAAATTTTTTCATTGAGTGAAAAGATCATGCTACATATTTTGTTATGCACTAATCATCCTAAACAAAAAGATGACTATGAATTATCTGTAAATCTTACTAACAAGAATAAAAGAACACAAAAATGTATAAAAAAGATATCATTCTAAAATAACTAAGGAATGTTTCAAAACACATTTTTATTATATATGAGTAGGGAATGTTTCAAAACACATTTTTATTATATACGAGTATAGTGTAACTTTGCTTGACATATGTCATATGCTCTATAATTGCACTTAGTCCCCTCATTCCAGGTAGGGACTAGCCACTATGTGGCTTATTTATATTTTAATGATACCTAATGGTTATGGAATTAAATTTTTTAATTTTTTTATAATACAGTTAATTGGGTATTGGTTATAATCTAAAATTTAGTTTGGAATTCAAAGGAGGACAACAAAGGAAAAAGTGTTGTCAATTATGTCATTGTTTGTAGTAGGGACAACTATTTTGTGGCTCCAACTTTGACATAGTTTTGATAGAAAGAAAATTTTCCACCAATGACATATACATGCTTGGGTTTGAGTTCTTATATATTAAGGGCAGAAAAATATTAGAGGTAGCCTTTCTGGAAGGCATTTTCCCAAACTTTCAATGTTTGGACATGGAAGACTGTAAATAATTAAGGAAAATATAAGAGCTTTGTGGTATGTCAAACCTTCATATGCTCCATATCCAATTATGTGTAACAATAGAGGATCTCAGAAGTCTTGAAACTTCGAGTTCTTTGGGGCACATCTGTGTTAGAGAGTGTAGGAACCTCAAGAACATACAAGGATTGGTGCAACTCTCAAAACTTCAAACACTAATGGTTAGTGGATCCCATGAGATAGTAGGGTTACCAAGAGTGGAACATTGCATGCCGTTGTAGTGTTTAGATGTGTCAGAGTGCCCCAAGCTTAAAATCACAACAAGGTTCGAGCAACTCACAAACCTTGAACAACTACTAGTTAGTGGATGTCATGAGATGGTAGGCTTTGCATGGCTTGTATATGATGGCATGCATTGAATTAATTGGCACTTAACAAAAGCCTTCTATCAAGAATCCTTAGTATGAACCTTGGGATATTAAACATCCCCATTATCTGTACACTCTTTCTATCAACACTAATAATTATTTGTTCAACCATGTTATATTGAGAACTCAAACATACTTTTTTGTATTACATCTGGCACCAAAGACAAATTCTTGACCAAAATTCTTATTATTTTTATTGTTAGCAAGCATTTTCCAAAGATGTCCATTTTTTACTGTTCACAAGCATTCGCATACTTATGTTTAGAATATTTTACAAAAACAACTTTGACAAACACACGAAAATGTATTATGATAAAAAGGTAAGAATAATGTTTTATAGAAAAAAATAGATTTAAATTAAAACGAAGTATAGATAAAAAGAAAAATACAAAACAAGGATTTGAATCAATCTTAATTATGAAAATGCAACATCTATTTAGTGTAAAATATGTAAAAATTAAAAAAAAAAACAATTAATATGAAGGTAAACATGTTAGGATTTGGGGTCGAGAGAAGTGTAGATCCGGTTTTTGATGTTTGAGAAACATGCTTTTCATTCCTTCAAAGCAGAATGCATGTGAGAAAGCTATTTCTTTACTCAAAAGATAGAGAGTGTTGTTGAATATTGATGTCTCACAAAATCTTTCTACCACTAAAAATTAACAGTACAATTAACTATACACAATTAAAAAATTATAACAATGCATTTTGAAAAAATGATCTTATTCTAATAAAATAATAATCTAACTTATTATAATACATATTTAAAAATTGACATTACTCTTTAACTAAGAGTGAATATTTTTTTTTAACAATGCATTTAAAAAAATTGATCTCATTCTAATAAAATAATAATCTAACTTATTATAAGACATGTTTAAAAATTGACATTACTCTTCCACTAAGAGTGGAAACATATGTTTTACTTTTATATACTATGTTAATTTCTCTAAAATTTTAAGAACTTTTCATTTTAATAATTGAAAATAAATTCATTGGTTGGGGGCTACCTATCAGAATATGACACAACAATAATCTTAACGAATCTAATTTTAATTCAAATCCAACTAGAGCAATTGGTTTTCAAGGGTTTCCTTTTGTAAGGCAGCCAAGGTTTGAAACTCGCGGTAGTACAAATCTAATTTTAATTGTGTGATGTGTCGGAAATTGCAAATAATGTTGTCATTTATAATTGTGCGATGTTTCAACTTGTTGGAAGATTGGTTGTTGTCATTGATGTCAACCCTAGAAGAAGTTAAGAAACCCACATTTGCTTGAAGAAGAAGAGTACAAAAGATGGAGATTGTTGAAAGAATTATTTGTGGTCAATTCAAATACCCTATCTTTGAGAGAATTTTTACCATACATAGATAACTAAAATGGAATCACAAGTTACATGGTTGGAAAATTTATTCTGAGACCTTTCCAACGACATATGGAAGTCCCTCTAACTTCCAAGGAATGAGGAGATATGAATTTTTCCATCCGACAACCCAACTAGAAAATCAAGGACACTTCAGCCAGGTCAGCCCAAAAACTAAAAATAGGGACAAAAATACTATAAATATAAGATGTATTTGTGCATTTTTAGAGCATTCAATCTTGTGATCTCTTAGCACAAGTTGGTAGTAAAGGAACTGGGAGGATAAGGAGCTCTTATGAAGGATATTTTCTAGTCTTATGGTGGTGTTTTGATCATTGCTATGGATTCACTATAGTATGGAAGGTTTTTTCTTTGCACAAGGTTCTATGTGGTTGTTGGGGTTTATATGTGGACCCATGTGGAACTATGATTTCTATGTGGACCTAGTTTCTAAGTGGAACCAGTTTGATGATAATGATGTATCAACAATATTCACAAAGACAGTGACAGTGGTAGTGACAGTCTATGTGGACCCAGTTTCTAAGTGGATCTAGTTTGATGTTAATATTATCAGTGATATGGTGATGTAAAGGTCAATTATATTTTGTTTATTCTTGGGTGGAAGGAAGGGGCAAAGATAGAGGGTTTAACCCTCTCTTGGAAGTTGTATCTTCCCTTGATTGGAGGTCTGATCCTCCCTTGAATTTGGAAGTTGTATCTTCCCTTAATTGGAGGTTTGTCCCTCCTTTGAACTTGGAAGAGTTATCTTCTCTTGTAAGTCATTACTTCCCTTGAACAATAACTTGTGATTACTTCTCATATATGGTGCATGGTGTATCTCTTCTACTATTCTTCATTATTCATTGGATATTCTTCATTGCTCATTGGATATAAATTGAATCTATAATCTGGTTGAAGTATAAGTTGAAAAAGTGTTTGAAATTGTACTTGATACTGATTCACCCCCCTCTCAATATCAACAATTTTTATTAGAGCATGTTACCTTAAGTACAATTTAACCACTTGAAGGGAGATCTTAAGCAAAAATGGAAGTTCATATTCTAAATGGGATTCCACCATTTGATGGAAGCAATCATGCATATTGGAGTAATAGAATGCAAACATACTTGAAATATTTAGGAGTTGATGTTTGGTTCTTAATTGTTTTAGGATACAAGTCTTTGAAGAAACCAAAGACCGCAACTCAGAAGGAAGCAAGAACGAACAAAAAATTGGAAATGGATACCATCCTAGATGGATTGACTGATTCAGTGAAAGCCAAGGTGGGATCATGTGCATCATCAAACGAGATTTCGGACAAGCTACAATACCTTTATGAAAAGGAAGAATAATAATAAGAAGAAGTTGAAGCAAGTTACAACATCTTAGATTTCAAAGAAGCTAATAGAGGTGAGTTCTTTTTATTTAATTGTAAAGAAGTAGGACATCTTGAACATGAATGCCCTTATCCAAAGATTGAAAGAGATTATACTGAAGAAGAAAAGTCCAATGAAGAAGAAGACAATCCTAAAATAAAATAAAAAGGAAGAAAATCATGCTCGACAAGACTTGAAAAGACAATTCTGAAGAAGATTCTAATGAAGGCTTTGATTCTTTTTGGGGATACAAGAAAACACAAAAAGTGAACAAGAAAATGAGATTCTTGAAAAATTGATCATTGTTGAAACTGAAAATAGCAAGCTCAGAAACATAAATAGAAAGATAAGAAGTGAATTGAGTAGTTATGAGGAAGATAATCATAATCTTGAAAAGACAATTGAAAGCTTGAAGGAACACTTAGAAGATTGTGAGAAAATAAAATAAAAAACCATTTCCCTGAAGATTCAATTCGAAGAAGCAAGGAATGTCTAGATGATGAAGAAAGAAACAAATTGTGAGAAACTTGAACTAGAAGTTGTCTCATTAAGGAAGAGCTTAAGAAATTCTCTATTGAAATATTGTAACTTCGAAGAATATTCTAATTATATTTGAGTTATTATTTTATAGATCAAAGCCCCTTTTGCGGATTGATCATGTCGGGTCTTGTATAATATCAAATCCCCTTTTGTGGATTGTTCAAACTACATTTGTATGGTGGTATTTGTAAAGTCGGCCCCTAATGTTTATAAAGTGGTTTTAACCACTTCTATAAGAAGTCGGCCCCACTAAGTGAAGAGACATGACCCTAGCACCTCCTCAACTAGTATTTATTTGTGAGTATGGTGCCTCACTTGTTCACACCCACACTGCCTCATATACTGCACATATCTTGAAGGCAGTTGCAGTTGCAGGAGGAAGGAGAAGAGAGACACATGCTCAGTCTTGGTTTATTCTTGGTGTTTTGGTCTTAGTCTTGGCATTGTATTGGCAATCTATTATTGAGGAAGTTTTTGCTGGGTTTTCTCCCCCATGAGGGTTTTCGAGGATAAAATGATGCGTACCTTGTGATTGTGTTTATTTCAGTGATCCTCTTTATGCTATTGTTTTGGAAATGCATTGAATGCTCATGTAATTTGGAAATAACCTAATAGCAACAATATAAACTTAACACTCTCAAGTGCCAAAAGACTTAACACATCTTGGATGCATGGGTGAAACTTCATACAAAGAAGATACAAATGCCAACAAGAAGGTTGAAGAAAGATCCACACAGAAAATTGATGAGAAGTGGACCAGGATGCCGGAAATAAGGAATGATTACAAAAGAGATGAATATCCAAGAAGACCTCCTACCTTCAGAAACCAAATAAGCGTCAATCAGTATGAAGGAAACTACAAAATAGTAGATCATGAACCCAGATGGAATACATCACAAAGAATATCTCTTACTCCTAGGTATCAAAATTTCTTTCTTGATCATTATTATACTTGCAAAATTTTTGGACATAAGATAATTAATTGTAGAATCAATGAAAGGAACAACTATGCAAGAAACACGAATGGTGTAAATAGTAGATATGGAAATGTTTGTCGTTATAATCCATTTGATCCACTGATGGAACAAAATATCGTATGCTACAAATGTAATAATATTGGTCACAAAGTAAGAGATTGCAGATATATAAATGAAGATATTCGTATTCCAAATGTCTCTATGCCAACCACAATATGGAGAAGGAAAAATAATCCAATCCAAGATGATTTTCGAATATCATTGATCGCTGAAGAATGTGAAGAATAAGATGAATGGTATATAGACAATGGGTTCTCTTCACACATGACCGGGGATCAAAAAAAATTCGTCAGCTTGAAGAGAAAGGGTGGAAATGTTGCATTTGGAGATAACTCATCTGCTAAAATACTTGGAAAAGGTGTAGTAAAGCTTGGAAGTGAAAATGTAAAAGCAGAAAATGTCCTATTGGTTGAAGATCTGAAGCATAATCTCCTCAGTGTCAGTTAAATGTGTGATCAAGGATACATTCTCACGTTTGACTCCCGAAGATGCAAAATCATAGAAGAAGATTCAAAAATATTAGTTGCAACTGCTACAAGAAGACCAAGTAACATCTACATCCTAGACAAAGAGAAGATAAAGACGATTGAAGACACAAAAAAGAGTTTGAAGGTAGACCAAGAGAAGATAAAGAATATTGAAGACACACAGAAGAGCTCAAAGGAAGAAAAGGACCAGAAGACCGGAAAGAAAAATGAACTACTAATAAGTGCCATATGTTCAAGGGGAGCAACCCCAAAGAAGATAGTAACCTTTTTCCATTGAACTCAAGGGAAACAACCCCACCCTTTGCCATTGATGTCAAAGGGGGAGAGAAACCAGGACCATGATGACAAGGGGAGCGTGAGTGTTTCCATCATTGGAAAAGGGGGAGATTATTGGAATATTGGTTTTTGTCATTGATGTCAACGCTAGAAGAATTTAAGAAGCTCACATTTGCTTGCAGAAGAAAAGTACAAAAGATGGAGATCGTTGAAAGAATTATTTGTGGTCAATTCAGATATCCTATATTTGAGGGAATTTTTACCATACATAAATAACTCAAATGGAAGCACAAGTTACATGGTTGGAAATCTTATTCCGAGACCTTTCCAATGATATATGAAAGTCCCTCAAACTCCCAAGGAAGGAGGGGATATGAATTTTTCCGTTCGACAACCCAGCCATAAAATCAAGGACAGTTCAGTCAGGTCGGCCCATAAACTAAAAATATGGATAGAACTACTATAAATATAGGATGGATTTGTGCATATTTAGAGAATCCAAGCTTGTGATATCTTATGAAGGATATTTGGTAGTGAAGGAACTGGGAGGATAAGGAGCTCTTATGAAGGATATTTTCTAGTCTTATGGTGATGTTTTGATCATTGCTATGGGTCCACTATAGTATGGAAGGTTGTTTCTTTGCACAAGGTTCTATGTGTTTGTTGGGGTTTATATGTGGATCCATGTGGAACTAGGATTTCTATGTGGACCCAGTTTGATGATGATGATGTATCAACAATATTCACAAAGACAGTGACAATCTATGTGGACCCAATTTGATGATGATATTATCAATGATATGGTGATGTAAAGGTCAATTTTCTTTTGTTTATTCTTGGGTGGAAGGAAGGGACAAGGATAGAGGGTTTAACCCTCTCTTGGAAGTTGTATCTTCCCTTGATTGGAGGTCCAATCCTCCCTTGAATTTGGAAGTTGTAGGTTCCCTTAATTAGAGGTTTGTCCCTCCTTTGAACTTGGAAGAGTTATCTTCCCTTGGAATTCATTACTTCCCTTGAATATATATCTTATGATTAATTATCATATATGGTGGATGGTGTATTGGTGTATTTGTTCTACTATTATTCATTATTCATTATTCATTGGATATTCGTCATTGCTCATTGGATATAAATTGAATCTATAATCTGGTTGAAGTATAATTTGAAAAAGTGTTTGAAATTGTACTTGATACTCATTCATCCCCCTCTCAGTATCAACACAACTTTTATTCGTTCTCTAGCCTTTAACTAAGGGATTGTGTCATTTCTAATTGAGCAATGTGTTAGAGATTGCAAGTAATATTATGTCATTTTTAATTGTGCAATGTATTGTAGATTACAAAAAACATTGTGATCTATACTCTTACAGGTTATGGTTTGAGCAAATTCTAGCAAAATGTTTGTTTCCTTTACAGATTTAATGAAACTACCAAACATAATTTTAAGACAGGGACTAGCTGCTTTGCAACTATTATCCTTGTTTATGTGTATAACATTTCCTTTATCATTAGAAATGCTTTGTTCTCAAAGAAATATTGAATAATTTCGTCTTCTGTTGTGGAGAGTCATCTTGATTATGAATTGTTGTTGAATATTTGTAAGGTTTGTTTTGTAGTGGAAGTGTGAGATTTGTGAGTTTTTTTAGTGGATGATATAGGCTTGGGTGAGGATTGGACATTGTAAAGTGAAGCATATATAACTCACAACTTTATTCAAATAATAAGAGAGATTATATATATATATATATATATATATATATATATATATATATATATATATATAATGTGCAGGCCCTTATGACTTTTCATACAAGGTTATATGACTATTAAGTTTTTTTTTTTTTAAATTATCTTTTATTACTTCATTAATTATTTTATTATTTATACTATTTAGTTTATTTCTAGCTTATTATTTATGTATATAACATCACCTTCCTCATTAGAAATGCTTTTAGTTTCTTTCTAGTTTATTATTTAGGTATATAACATTGCCTTCTTCATTAGAAATTCTTTGTTCTTAACGAAATCTTGAATAATTCCATCTCCCATTGTGGAGAGTCATTTTTGAATGGTTGTTGAATATTTGTGACACCAAGAAAATATTTGTTGGTGATGATAAATCTCTTAGTGTTGTAGGGTATAGAACATTCTAGGTAGATAATGGTCATTTTAATGATGTATTATGTGTTCCAAGTATTTCCTACAACCTTCTATCAATATATCAAATCACT
>ML828465.1:0-28663 GCA_009831015.1 Picea engelmannii | reverse complement strand
GAACCTGATAATGCTTCCTGAGACTTCTTCAATTTATGTAATTCTTCAATTCTTGGAGTACTCTGATCCTGTAGATAATATTACTCAATGTATTCTCTGAAACTCCTCCAATTTTCACTCCTTGAATCCTCCCCAAAAAGAGGATATAGAAAGAATGGTAGACTTTATTCAATTCTGGTCTATTCAGAAGACCCAACTTGTACAACATGCCCCACGCTCAATATTTAACATCCGATTTTGAAACTTGCACACAAGAAACTACAGTCCGTACTCTTTCCAATGGAAGTGGTCCCACTTCATTTGGATTATGTATGAAGAAGTTATGACTATTTTACCTGAAACACCTATTTATTAACTAGCTTCAGGACTGGTCACAAACCCTATCTTCCACAGAGTGTATCTACATAATTATAGCGAATCAAGAGCTGAAATTTTTACCAAAGGTACCTTGATATGTCTTCTCAATACCATATCAATTTCACCATTTGAATCATTCTATAAAAAAAAGTTATAGCAAAAATGGTAAGATGACTTGAAAATAACATACCTTAGAACACATCACCAAAAGACTTCATCCTCCCTTGAAATCCGACCTTCTTTACTTCTTATTTCCTTTGAAATTCAACTTGTATCAAATGAATGTATAATGATGTTTATTTATACCATTTATCTCACTTCCTTTTAACATTAGGGCCGACCTAACACTTTCTTATTTTGTAATTCTTTTCTTTAATTATCTTCAGGGCCTACATATACTTCATTCTTCAATTCACTTTGTCATCTTCAAAAATTCATTTCTCCTCAACCATGAGGATCCACGTGATGTGCTACATAGCACCGGAAACAACATGATGTATACTATCCATTCATGGGTGTTGTATATGCATTGTCCTTCATGTCCAAATACCTTTATAAATCTTGCGGTCCAAAACCCATGACTAGGGTTGACATCAATGACAACAACCAATCTTCCAACAAAACTATCTTGTAAATCTCTCTGTAATATTTTTCTTTTGCATTAATAAATTGCTCCAAGTGGTCATGTTGGCTGCGTCGTGGATGTTTCCCTGTATGGGTTTTATCGCATCAAAATATCAGTGTGTTGATATTTAATCTGGTTGTGTGAGTGGTTCGTTAAGGTGTTCGTCCTTTGTTGGAATCCTTGTAATGCCAAACCAATTTAGTCAGCTTCAACTCCTAATGGTGAAAAAGGAGAAAAATCTAAAAATAAGAAGACTGATAGACATTGCAACTTTTGTGGGAAAGATGGTCATGATGAGACCAAATGTTTTAAGAACATATCAATTTTAGAAGCAACGATGAAGAAGCACAACATATATATAGATTCTACTTCTTCTTATTCTCATGGAAATGCACTTTCTACTTATGGTTTATCCTTCAATGCAACTTCTACTTCTTCTTCTGATGAGTGGCTTATTGATGTTGGAGAATCTTATCATATGGATAAGCATGAAGTCATATTTTCTGCTCTAAATGAATGTTACACCAAGAAAATATTTGTTGGTGTTGATAGATCTCTTAGTGTTGTAGGGTTTGGAACAAATCAACTAGATAATGATCATTTTGATGATGTATTATGCGTTCCAAGTCTTTCCCGCAACCTTTTATCAGTATATCAAATCACTCATTCATGTGAAGGTAAAACTATAGAGTATTCACCTCACGAAGTTGTAATCAAGGATCTAAAAGATCCTAAGCATGTTCTTGCAACTAGAATTGTTGATGATATTCCCAAGCTGTATAAGTTTGAAAAATTTGGGTTATCATCTTTTCCATCAATTTTTTTTCTCATAGCGATGACTTGAGCGAACTTTGGCATCAGAGGTTTGGTCATCTAAACTATCGCTCATTGCAACAACTATGTAATCAACATATGGTGACTAGTCTTCCTTTTGTTTCTTGTAGAGATGGTGTTTGTGTTGGTTATGTTCTTGACACAGATCATCGGGATAATTTTGACAAACATGCCTCTTGGCATGCCTCAAGCCCTTTGTAGCTTGTTCACAGTGACTTGTATGGTCCATTTTCTTCTCCTTCTTTTTCTAGGTGTAAGTATTTCTAAACTTTGATTGATGAAGATGCACTTGGGTTTACTTCTGAAAACTTAAGTGAACAGTTTTTGACAAGTTTTTGGCCTACAAGGTCCTTGTAGAAAAGAAATCTGGACATCAAATTCAAAGGTTAAGAAAAAATAATGGAGGTGAATATGTGAACAATAATTTCACAAGTTACTGCACTACACACGACATCCAAATGAAACACACTTTTCCATATACACCATAGAAAAATGGTGTTGTTAAGAGAAAGAACCACACATTAAAATAAATGGCTAATTGTGTGATCCAATCTGAGGGATTAAGTCTAATGTATTGATTGGAAGTCATCAATTGTGCAAATTACATAGTAAATCACAGTCCCATAAAGGCTCTTAAAAATATAAATCTGAAAGAAGCATGGACTAAAATTAAACCATATGTACGTTACCTCCATGTATTTGGTAATGTAGCATGGGCTCACATTCCTGATAAAAAAGGGAAATAATTGCAACCTAAAAATGAGAAGTTTATATTTGTTGGTTATACTGAAGATGCCAAAGGTTAAAGACTTCTTCAAACACATTGTAATGAAATTATTATTAGAAAAGATGTTAAATTTGAAGAAATTATCTAGTCCTACAAGCCTAATTCGACATTTGTGCCTTCTTAAGCCTATGAGCCATCTTCGGTGTTTGTGTCATCTACTGTTCCTATTATTGTTTCTTCTTCTTCTTCAGATGGTGACAATGATGATGAAAATCCACCTCCACTTTCTAACCTTCCTCCATATGAGTCCATTGAACCTAAACATGCACCAATACCATCGCTTCCTAGATGGTTCCATTCAACAGGAGAAGTAGTTGGTGATCTTGCCAATGATCCTTCATATCAATGTCGAACATGTTCATAGTTCTAGTGAGCCTCTTCTCTTTTGGCTCAAGTTTCAGAGACTCATGATCCAAAGACATTTGCATAAGCTTCAAGTCATCTAGATCGGGTTACAACATTGAATGAAGAGTATCATTCTTTAATGGAAAACGATACTTGGGATCTTGTACCTCTTCCGAAAGGAAGAAAATTTTTCATATGTAAATGGGTCTACAAAACTAAGTATGCATAAGATGGAAGTGTTGAAAGACACAAAGCTTGGTTATTTGCGAAAGGATTTTCCTAAATTGAAGGAATTGACTATAATGAAACATTTTCCCCTATAGCCAAGATGAATTTGATCTTCCTTGTTCTTGCCCTTATTGCCTCACATAACTGGGAGGTCCTTCAGATGGATGTTAAATATGTCGTTTGGCATGGGGATTTGCAAGAAGAAATCTATATGGAACAATCTCCTAGTTGTGTCTAGAATGAATCTAACATTGTTTGTCGCATTAAGAAATCTCTTTATGGTCTTAAGCAAGCTCCCCGAGATTGGTATGCAGAAATGGGCAACTTTATTCTTGATGCCAGCTTTTCTAGATGCCATTATGACCCTAATGTATATAACAAGAAAGTAGGAAGCCATCTCATAATCCTTGTCCTTTATGTTGATGACCTTATCCTCACTGGTAGTTGTTGGGTAGGTATTATATTCTTTGCATGTATGTGTGGTGGTACGTCATATTTGATGACTATGTTTGACAATCCCATCACCCATCGCTCTTTGTGGGCATGTGCATTGGGTGCTCTCCTAGGTTGGTTTTTGCTATTTTAGTGTTTTTGTTATTTTTAGCGGTTTTGCTATTTTTAGCGATTTTCTAAATTAATCCCAAATTAAGGGATTAGGGTTTTGGTAGTTGCAGGATACATAAAATATTGTATATATTTAATTGTGAATGGTAAAAGTTAACACAATGAAGAGTTGAGAGGTGTGGCACCAAGGAAGGTTAGTTTTCTCTTGGTTAAGGGTTTCCAGCGTAAATCTCTGTGTACTATATGTGTGAGCCATTGATTAATTTCTGATTTTATTAGAATTTGTATGCATTTCTTTACTTCACAAGTTTAAAACTTACACATGGTATCAAAGCACGTTTTTGGCTTTAGGGATACACCTTTGTTGCTGAGGTTTTGGCTCGGTCTTGATAGATCAAGTTTATCTTGGGTCTGTGATAAACCTGAGTTCAGTGGGAGCTTTGTGGTGATTCGTGTGTTGAAAAATAATGGCAAGAAGTTCTAGAATTTATATTGAGAAGTTCAATGGTAAAAACTTTGAGGTATGGAAGCTCAATATGGAGGACCTTCTTGTAGACAAAGAAAAATGGATTGTTGTGGATCCTTTTACACGACCTACTGGTACACAACCTATCAATTCATAAACAACTAGTGGTACACAAACTATTAGTACACAAACTACTAGTACTCAATCTACTAGTATGCCACAAGAAGATTGAGAGAAGCTAGATAGAAGGTAAAGGTGTATGATTTGACTATGCCTGGATGATTCAGTGTTATTGAATGTGTCGGGAGAATCTATAGCCAAGGAACTATGGGAAGAGTTGGGGAATTTGTATCAGTAAAATTCCCCAGTAAACAAGTTGTTTCTTCGAAAGAAGTTGTATCATCTTAGGATAGAAGATGAATATTATGTGATAGAGCATCTAAATGCCTTGATACTTTGGTAAGTCAACTTGGATATGTTGATATTATGCTTGCAGAAGAATATAAGTGTATTACTTTGTTATGTTATTTTCCAGACTCTTGGGATAATCTGGTTGTGGCAATTGATAGTACCACACAATCTGCATTGAAGTATGAGGATGTAGTTTCATCCTTGTTATCATAGGAGATGACGCAAAAAATAATGTATGTTTTATTTGTAATAGTTTGTCCCAAAGATATGGATACAAATAAGTCTTAAGAGGGGAGATATGAATCTAAACATAGGTCTAAATCCCCAGGAAAATATTTGAGGAAATTCTAGAAATGTGGTAAAGTTGTGCATTATAAGAAAGATTGTAGGTACAAGAAAGTTGATAAAGTAAAGGGATCCGATGATTCCTCTTCCACAGAGGCGAAAAACTCCATAGAAGAAGGAGGTCATGTTTACCCACCATCTACAGGTACACATGAAAATTGTGATGTATGGTTGATCGACTTAGATGCATCATTTCATATGACTCCTCACAGGGAGTGGTTTAGTGAATATGAAAAGTATGATGGTGGTGATGTCTTCCTAGGAGATGAATTGATAGTGAAAATCATGGGACATGGAAGGGTTAAGCTATTGTTGAAAGATGGAAGGATTAGAACTCTCATTGGACTTTTGCACATTCCAAATCTAGCCAGGATCCTTATATATGTAAGTAAGTTGGATGATGCAGGTGTGGATACTTTATTGGGAAAGGGAACTTGCAATATTGTTAGAGGAGCAATGGTGTTGATGAGGGGAGTTCGATGTGGAACTCTATACAAGTTGTTGGGAAGAACTTATACTGGTGGGTGTAACCTTTATGTTGTTTGAGATCAGAGAAATAAAGAAGACAAGATTCATACTGTTCCTGGAAAGAATACCATGCTATGGCATCAAAGACTAGGACATATTGGAGAAAAGGGCCTTTGAACACTACATGGTAAATGTATGGTTGAAGGCATGTCTAATTGCACCTTGGATTTTGATTTTTGTGAACATTGCATATATGGTAAACAAAATCGAGTAAGATTCCCATTTGGTGCCACAAGGGCAAAGGGGATATCAGAGTTGATACACAGTGATGTGTTTGGACGTGTGCATGTTCCATCACTAGGTAAATATGTTTATTATATTTCATTCATAGATGATTTCTCAAGGAACACATGGATTTATTTTCTTAAGAATAAATCCGAGGTAATTGATAAATTTAAAGAGTTTAAGGATCTGGTAGAAAATTAGACAGAGAAGAGAATAAAAGTGTTCAGAGAAGATAATGGTGGAGAATTCTATGGGAATGAATTCCAAGAGTTTTGTAAGAAGTGTGATATAGAAAGGAAAAAAACTACTTCATACACACCTCAACAGAATGGGGTTGCAGAAAGGATGAACAAGATGTTGATGGGAAAATCAAGTAGCATGCTCAGTGGTGCCAGGTTAGGACAAGAATTTGGGCATAGGCAGTGGGTATTGCATGTTACCTGGTAAATAGATCGTCCTCGTCAATGTTGGTGGAAAAAACTCCACATGAGGTATGGACTAGTAAGAAACTCTCTCTTGAAAATATCAGAGTGTTTGGTTGTGATGCTTATGTACATGTTCAAAAGGAAAATAGGAGTAAGATGGATAATAAAGCTGAAAAGTGTATCTTTATTGGTTATAAATATGGTATGAAAGGTTATAAGTGTTATCACTCCAAGAGTCACCCAAGGTTGTAGGTTGAGTAAGCTTGGTAACTTAATCAAATGTTTAATGAAATGTATAAAAATGGATCAAAAAATGAATAACTCATTCAATAAATCCCTCACTCAAGACACTTGAACATATCCAGACAAGATAAGGCTCTCAAAAGGTATTGCTCAGATGGTTTTTAAACTTCATATGGATGGAGAACACTCACTATACCAGCAAGATCATGTATATTAAAAATATAGATGAAATACTGATTATAACAAGGAAGAATACTTATAATCCTAGTTTACCAATGTAAAGACAAGATGAAAGTTATCATTCATTGAGTAAACAACGAAATGAACATGACATTCAATCATAAGTACAAGAAAATATGAATGAACATAGGTCTGAACAATAACAGTGAAAGAAGCTTATGATTCCAATATATATATCAAAGTCTTATACAAAAAGAGTATCTCAAAGTCTCCAAGTTTGAACCCCTTTTTCTCCTCTATTTGGTCCTTTATATAGAGAGATTACATGCTCATATAGATCCAAAATTTATGGATCTCATAAACTCTTCACCTATCTTCAGTTTGTTGAAGATATCTAACTCAAATCCGAATTTGTGAGGTGGCTAGCAAAAACATAGTATAAAATTTCTGGAAATATTCTTCTTAAAGATTGACCTATATCTCCCGAATCAAAATAGATTTGGGAAAAATGAGAGAGGTTTTTGAAGAGGAGCTTGTGCTTGTAAAAAAAATCTCTCAGCTTTCAAAAATACCTTTCCATCTCATCAGAATATATCTCGAAAGAACATGACTAAAACAGGAAAATACAAATTTCCAAATCTAGTCACATTCCTACAATCTAGGATTTGATCTCTAGAATGTTTCCATTGAGGAAACAAAGTGGCACCTGCATGATTTGATGGGGGATGATCTTATATTCAAATATATGTGGCCACCTTGACCCAAAAATCCTCTTTCCAAGTTGAAATTTTACCAAAAATCATCCATGTTGAAAGTTGAAGAGTTGGTAGCGCAATACACAAGAAAAACACAGTTTGCGCTACCAACTTGTTGTAGATGGTGGTTTTGAACTTTATGCATGAAGAAATGACTTTGAAGGTGAATTGAAGGCTGGAAGTGGTCTCTTTATACTTTATGTTTCATGACATAACCTGTCATAAGCTAGGGCATACCAATTTTGGTCATTTAGGCTTCCCCCTACATCATTATGCAAAATTAGTGTTTATGCCATAATGTGTCACTCCAAGTACTTAAGAAAAACATACAATGCATCTGAAATTGCAGCTTGGAAGGCTAATACTCTGTACCCTAAAGAAAAACCTTTTCAATATTGTCACTGTAAACATATCCCTCTTTGACAAGCTCAACCAATCAACCCTTAGTTCATATGAAACAGAGTATGCAATGTATGTAGATTACTGTGAATTAATGGGTTGCTAGGATCCTCATATGTCAATACACACTTTTGCAAGGAGTATGAACTCGTCCCTTCATAAGGACACTCCAAATACATGCTTTGTATATTGAAGGAAACAAAATTAGCACTTGTGATGAGGAAGGAAGCAAAATTAGCACTTGTGATGAGGAAGGAAGCAAAAATGCTATGTTAAGAAATCTGAGAGCAAAATTTTAGCGAGTAAGAAGATCATGATGTAATAGGTACATCATTAAGCCATGTAAGTTGATAATTTGATTTCAAAATGTATGTAAGCTTATTGACCATAAAACCATAAATCAGCAGTGGCACTTCGGTTCCTCAATGAAAACATTCTAGGGATCAAATCCTAGATTGTAGGAATATGACTAGATTTGGAAATTTGTATTTTCTTGTTTTAGTCATGTTATTTAGAGATAGATTCTGATGAACTAGAAAGATATTTTTGAAAGTTGAGAATGATTTTTTACAAGAACGAGCTCCTCTTCAAAAACCTCTCTCAGTTTTCCCAAATCTGTTTTGATTCGGGAGATATAGGTCAATCTTTGGGAAGAATATTTCCATAAATTTTATACTCTGTTTTTGCTAGCCACCTCACAAATTCAGATTTGAGTTAGATATCTTCAACAAAATAAAGATAGGTGAAGAGGTTATGAGATCTATCTATTTTGGATCTATATGAGCATGTAATCTCTCTATATAAGGGACCAAATAGAGGAGCAAAAGGGGTTCGAACTTGGAGACTTTGAGATACTCTTTTTGTACAAGACTTTGATATATATATATATATATATTGGAATCATAAGCTTCTTTCATTGTTATTGTTCAGACCTCTGTTCATTCATATTTTCTTGTACTTATGATTGAATATCATGTTCATTTCTTTGTTTACTCAATGACTGATAACGGTCATCTTGTCTTTACATTGGTAAACTAGGATTATAAGTATTCTTCCTTGTTATAATCAGTCTTTCATCTATATTTTTAATACACATGATGTTGTTGGTATAGTGAGTGTTCTCCATCCATCTAAAGTTTAAAAACCACCTGAGCAATACCTTTTGAGAGCATCTTGTCTGGATATGTTCAAGTGTCTTGAGTGAGGGAATTATTCATTTTCTGATCCATTTTTATACATTTCATTAAACATTTGATTAAGTTACCAAGATTACTCAACCTACAACCTTGAGTGACTCTTGCAGTGATAACAATAAGCTTTGTAACCCAAAAACTAAGAAAATTGTTTATATTTGGGATGTTTTTTTTAGATAGGTTAAAGATGTTCCCAAATAGGAATTCATACCAAGGTAAGAACAACTTGAGAAAATAGAGTTTGAGTTGGATGAAGCAAAATATGAACCAATGGAAGAAGATGTATAAGAAGAAGAAGAACCTCATACTCAAGTATTAAGGAGGTCAATGAGGGAAAGAAGGCAACCATAAAGGTACAATCCATCAGATTTTCCATGTTAATTTTTCTTTATCTGTTATTGCTAATGATCCCATAACTGTCAGGGATGCAGTGGATTCATGGAATAATAAACTTTGGAATAAGGCCATGGTTGAAGATATGGATGCCTTGGATAAAAATGAGGCATTGGATCTAGTTGAGTTGCCAACTGGAAGAAAGGTCATTAGCAACAAATGGGTGTTTAAGAAGAAGTTGAATGCAAAAGACAAAGTGGAGAAATACAAAGCTCAGTTAGTAGAAAAAGGTTATTCTCAGGTAGAGGGAATTGACTTTGATGAAATTTTTTCTCATGTTGCCAAGTTAACTTCTATTAGATTTCTTTTTTCTGTTGCTGCTAATTTTGATTTTGAAGTAGAACATATGGATGTGAAGATAACATTCCTATATGAGGATCTGGAAGAACAAATCTACACGAAACAACCATAAGACTTTGCAGTGAAGGGAAAGAAAAGCCGGCATGTAAGCTAAATAAGTCACTATATGGTCTGAAGCAATCAGCTAGGATGTGGTACCAAAAGTTTGACACATACATCCTTGGACTAGGATTTGTGAGAAGCAAGGTTGATCACTATGTATATTCCAAGCAAGTTGGTAATCACTTCATTTGTGTAGTGTTGTATGTCTATGACATGTTGCTGGTAGGAAACAACATGTATGTAATCAAGGATGTGAAGTCACAACTATCCTCCAAATTTGACATGAAGGATCTTGGGGCTGCTAACTTCATTCTAAAAATGGAGATTAAAACAGATCGTGAAAACATGAAACTCTGGTTGAATCATAGAAAATATGTTGAGTGTAAAGACCCTTTAATTATGCAACAACCCTCTTGATCTATTTTTTTTTGAACACATTAAATACCATCCATACAATACCACACAAAAATATAAATTTAATCTATAAGAAATTCTTAACGCAACACATTAAATCTAAGTAAATCTGTCTAGTAACGTGGATGAGTAAAATAAGAATCTTCCTAAACATCTAAATACTTTACTTAGGGTTACACAACTTCAACATTTCCTTATATAAGATATATGCACAAATCACATTATATAATCAATTGAATGAATGATATAATTAAAAAATCATTAAATAATCCTTAATATGAATAAATATTAAATCATAACATCAATCAATAATATATTAACCATTTTTAAACATTAGATATCATTAATTTCATTTATATATATACTTTTATTATTTCTCATAAAATATGTATATGGATTAAATGACTCGTATATAAAAATAACTAAATTAATGCAACTTCTCTTAAGGTAAGGTTAGGAAAATTTTAATTTCTCTAAAGCTCAAAATAGCTTGTTTCACTAACCTAAAGAATATCACCCATTCAAAGCATTGTTGACCATATCTCAACCTAACAAAGAGGCCTTAACACATTTAGTTAACCAATTTAATTAAGAAGGAAAAAAGGTGAACAATAACTAAACTTTATAAGGGTTGAAACTTATCGTTACAATCTAGACCACATATATATATATATATATATATATATATATAAATATAAATGAATGAATATTATTACAATATTTTGGAAAGATCATTTATTCAATGGAATCAATTCCAAAACTAAAATATTTTCACGGATGTAATAATAAAAATGATTATAAACAACCATAGCACAAGAAAAAGCGAATTGAAAACGTCTAAAATCTTATTTCCATACATAGCAGATATTAGAGGTTTTAAATTTATTTATAAAAATTCAAACTCCAACTACATTACCATACACGTAAATTAAATCTTCCAAATGTATTTTGTAGATTACAAGAATTAAATAAAACTATTACACCACAATTCATTCACATATATTCCATATACAAAATTTAAATATTCCATATGTGTTTTGTAGATTACAAGGAAATAAATAAAAAATACTACATACAATTCGTCCATACATAATCCATACCCAGAAATTTAGTATTCCTTTACACAATTAAATAAATAGTAAATAAATATTGTGACCGGAATAAAAAGTATTGTTGAAGATGATTTTCAACTTGAACTTGCACTCGTTCTTTGCTTTCTAATCAACAAAACTTCATTGGTACCTCTCAACCAATGCTAGGGGTACTCATTTTCTCCCTTAGCCCCCCGAGTCGCAAATAGGCCACATAAAAAAATCAGATATCAAATAGCACAAGCTTTCCCTCGCAAAGAGAGGCTTCCACCTCTTGCACAAGCTTGTAGCCCAACTCATACAACTCACACAAATAAACTAGTCAATAGAAATTTTAGCAGCATATCTATCATGCAACAATAGAGAAATTTCCTCTTTCTCACCATTCTTTTTATAATAAAATTTACCAATCCATGCACAATTAAATAATTTTTTAATAATTTAATATGAGATTATTCACCCCAATACATGTCACACTCTCCCCAAGTTGCACATGATAAATCATTTTTAATTTAAATAATTAAGCAATTTCCCTCACACTCCTCAATTAGTTCATAGATTTCCTCTTAGTTGTCCCTTGGTTCCCCAAATTCTCTTTTATTATGTATCCTAACTAATTTACAGTTGGAGTTTGATTAAGACTTTACTTCTAGTTAGACTTTTGAGTCTAGATTGATTTAGGATTCTAACTCCATGTTGACTAGCCATTCTCTCATGATTTATTTTCTTTTAAATTAAAAATCCTCTTTATTTATTTCATGCACACATTGTGCACATGCCCTAAATTCCTATTCTTATTCTCCTCTTTACTAAAGTTTATTAGTCTAAAATTCCCTTAACCCAATTTAATTTTATTTAATCACAACACTTAGACTTAGACTTTTGATTATGTCTTCTGGTTTATAATTTAAATAATTTTTTTTTACTCTTCTCTAACAAAAATATAACATTCATTTTATTTCCTAAGGTATTATAGATTTTTATTGCCTCAAATTTTAAACATGTGACGTGCCCTTCAAAACGCACCTTCGTGCTCTAAGGGTGCCACTCACCATTTATTAGTTTGGAAGTTGTTCGATGCTTGGAGTCATTACTCCACTTGTTGATCTTATGTGTAACTAAGAGATTATTGAGAAATAAGGTATCTTCCTTATTGCACACCCCTCAGAAATCCTCATGAGAGACTGACTCAGTCTGCCCTCACGACATCGTGAACCTCTCAGAACATGGTAGTCGTTAACCTTTAGTTTAGGTCACGACAGGAGTGCTAGTAAGTTGTGACAGGGATGTTGCCACACCTCTCCCTCATTCGTTTAGTATCTGTGTATGACCCATTTACTCCATATGTGAGTTGGATCAACAATAATCACCATGTCTGCATCCACCGACAAAGATAACATCAGTAACTTATATACATAAAATCCATAACTAAAATCATCATAGCACATGCATAATAAATCAAGTACTCATGTAATGAAAGTCAATAGTCCCTGACTCAATCTAGAGTCCAAGGAAGCTGGTCCATGCCATCAACATCATCCTCATGTCATGTTTCCTGCACACTCAAGAAACCTCATCATAATTCCTATCAATGTTACACATCATTATAATAACATATCAATTTCCAAAACACAATCATAGCATAAGCATATAAATCAAACTGATAATCATAATGTACCATGTTTTAAACTAGATCACTTGCTCGCAAGTTTCCTCAAAGAATAAGTCAATTTTTAATGTGATCAGTGGAACTGGATGTTACATTGAGACAATATTACAGAGGTTTAATATGCAGGAAAATAAACTGGTCAAGGTTCCTATTCTATAGGTGTAAATTTATATGTAGATTAGTGTCCCAAGACACGGGATGAACAAGAGGACATGTCCTATGTTCCATATGCTAGTGTGGTTGGCATTTTGATGTATGCAATGGTCTATACTAGACCAGGCATTGCACATGCAGTGGGAGTTTTAAGCAGGTATATGTCAAAACCATGGAAGGAGCATTGGACAATAGTAAAAAGGGTTTTCAGGTATTTGCGTGGAACTTTTAGTTATGGATTGTGCTACCAAGGAAGACTGAGATTAGATAGAGTGTTGGACATGCATATGTTTGTTGATGCAAATTGGGCTGAAAATCTAGATCGCAGAAGATATACAAGTGGGTATGTGTTTAACCTATTTGGAATAGCAATCAGTTGGATGAGAAAAAGACAAGTTGTACTGACACTCTCAACTATAGAAGTTGAATACATGACAGCCACTCATGCATGAAAGAAAACAATATGGTTACAAATATTGTGTTTAGGTATTGGGTTGGTACAACAAGCATTAAGGTTAGATTGTGATATTCAAAGTGAAATCTTCCTGGCAAAGAACCCAACTTATTATTCAAAGACAAAGCATATTGATGTTCAATATCACTTTGTGAGAGACATGGTTGAAGACAAGAAGGTGTTGTTGGAGAAGGTTGACACTTTGAATAATTTTGTAGATTCATTGACAAATTCGGTGAGCTTCGAGAAGTTATCTCGGTGTAGAGAAACAATGGGTTGTTGCCCTAGATTGTTGACTAGGTAATCCTGTAACCCCCCATATGCAAAGAAAACAACAAGTGGGGGAATGTTGGGTAAGTGATATATTATTTACATGTGTGTGTGGGCATGCCATATTTGACGATTGCATCTAACGATTCCATCACTTGTCGCTCTTTGTGGGTATGTGCATCGTGCGCTTTCCTAGGGAAGTTTTTGCTATTTTAGCGTTTTTGCTATTTTTAGTGGTTTTCTAAATTAATCCTGGATTAAGGGATTAGAGTTTTGGTAGCTGCGATATACCTAAAATATTGTATATATTGTATTGTGAATGGTAAAAATTAATACAATGAAGATTTGAGAGGTGTGGCACCAATGAAGGTTGGTTTTCTCCCAGTTAAGGGTTTCCAACGTAAATCTCTGTGTACTATATGTGTGAGCCACTGATTATCTTTTGTTTTGCTTAGAATCTGTATGCATTTTTTTATTTCACATGTTTAAAAATTACATTGGTGACCCAAAACTTTTAAACCATGTGAAAACCAACCTTAAGAAGAAATTTGAAATTACCAACTTAGGCTTTTTGCACTATTTTCTTTCCCTCCAAGTTTTGAAAACCAAGGAATTTTTCTTTCCCAATCCAAGTATGCTTGCGACCTTCTTCACCACTTCCACATGGAATATTGTAAACCAGTGACTTGTCACTTCCAGTATGGAGTCAAGCTTGCTTCCACCTATACTTATCCCGAAGTTGATGCCACTTTGTACCGTCAATTAGTTGGTAGCCTCTTATACTTAACTCATACCCGTCCTGATCTTTACTTTGTTGTTGGTCTTGTTGCCCGGTATTTGAAAACACCCCATGAAAGCCATTGGAAAGCAATTAAAAGTATACTTCAATATGTTTGGGGTACAAATTGATTCAGGATACATTATAGTTTAGAGGGACTCATTTATTGGTTGTTTTCACTGATTCAGATTCGATCGACGAACCTGATGATCAGAAGTCTACTGCAGGTTACATTTTTAGCTTTGGTTAAGGACCAATCACTTGGGCTTGTAAGAAACACAAGTTATTTCTCTTTCTTTAGCAGAAGCAGAGCACCAATCAATGGTTAATGCAAGTCAAGAAGCCTTGTGGCTTCAACAAATCCTTTCAAAGTTTGGATTCTAGCGACAACATCTGACCAGCCTTTAGTTCCACAATCAGAGTGCCATCAAGCTTGCCAAAGACCCATTTTAACATCATCGCAGTAAACACATCGAGATACACATGTACTTCATCAAAAAACTATTTCATGATCGAGTTATTGAAGTGTTATTTTTCCCTACAGAAGATCAAGTTGCAGACATTTTCACAAAGTCTCTTACAGAAGAAAAAAATTCCAAACTTCGATCTATGTAAGGAGTTTAAGAAGTTGTCATTAAGGGGGATATGCTCTAATGGCTCCTTCCTTCTCCTATTGTGTGATCTTTATAAATCCTTCAATGATATCCCAAGTTGTTCTTACAAGGGGATGTTAGGATATTTAGACACTTAAGAGTTAGTTAAGATCAACTTGGTCTAATGTGCCATTAGATAAAAGTTTGTTTCTTAGTGTGTTTCTTTAGTATGCATTAATATGCATTTGTAGTTAGGAAATTTTATGGTCATGATATGTTCCCGACATAGAGTGTGTTAGAACACGTATAATTTTGAGCTTTTGAATTTTATATTTTACGTCTTAGAAATAAAAAATTTACCCAAAAAAGCAAAAAACTTAGAGAGCGACCTTTTAAAATAAAAATAAATCCATTGGTTGTTATTTATCAATAAGGCGCTTACAATATCTATCGTCGGTGAGTTACTCTAATTTGATCGAACGGTCCTAATGATCTCTGAAGTTTTGAAGCCGCCTAAGTTTTAAAAGAAAATCTTTAGGGGTTGCTTCGGAGCTTCGCTCTTTGGGTATTCCAGCAAACCTAAAAAAAAAAAAACCTAAAACTCCGAAGTCCCGAAGATAGCCACTCGTGACAATTCCTAAAGGACTTACGTACACGGGTCATAGGACACATGTCCTTTAAAAATATTTTCTTGGCTTGACACGTGACACTTATTTTTGACATTTACGTCGGATGATTCACACGTTTTCAAGTGACATGTGGCATCTCTCTTTTCTTGACACGTCATCAGGAATGATGCCTTCTCTGCCATGTCACTCCGAGATATTACTCTTCGGGATTTTTTGATTTCACAATCCCCAGAGTATCAAAGCGTCGAAGTAAAGTAATTACAAAAAGTAAAAAAAGGGTTTCAAAGAGTTAATAAAGCAATTAACGACTTTAATTAGTCATGATTAAGTGTTAATTAATCACTTCGTTGTTTCGGGCTTCAGATAATTTCTTTTGTGCTATATTCAAAACTTCCAAATTCCAAACTTCTGAAATACTTAGATTTAATACAATATTTTAAAACATGATTAATTAAAACATAAAAGTGATTAATTAGAGATTAACTCCTCCGCGAATTTAGACTTCGGGATATTTCCATCCTGTCACATCCAAAACTTCTGAACGCAAACCGTCGAAGTATTAATGACATTTATGATTGATTAAGGTTAATGCTTTCAAATAAAGATTGCGAATCACTAGGTAATAAATTCCATTAAGTTTTTAATAAACTCTTCGCCAATAGAGTTATACGAAGATCGATAGACTTTTCGAATAAAACACTTTTTTTATTCAGTGTAGAACTTACAGACTTATCTTATCACAGGTAGTCTAATTCTATTTTCTTGAGGATTATGGTGCCACGAAAAGATGCAAAGAAGCTTGATGCATTGGGTGATGATTCAAATACAAATGCAGATGTTCTATCAAACACAACTCCGCGAGTTGCAGATGCCATTAAAACTTGGAAGCAGGTTTTTGATATCTTAGAGCATGAGATTATCAATTGTCCAGACGACTCAGCTGAGGAAGACGATGGGTCCTTTGCAGCTAAGCTTAGATCGATAGCACAGTAAGAATTGCATAAGATTGTTGCACGACTTAGAATCATACCCTACAATGATATGATAAATTGGGCTTTGGAACATGTTGACATCCAAACTAGGAGCGTCATCAACCACCAACAGACCGTCATCAGCTCTTTCCCACCAAAGAATCTACAAGTAATGTACAACTACCACCCCCATATCTTCAACTGCAATTCTTTATCCCAGTGAACGTATTCGAAGGGATAGATGACAATGGAATAGAATGGAAAAGACAATAAGAAAAAATATTATGGTGGCCTTAATGGACATGTGTACTATGATTAACGATCAAAGGAAAACAAGCACATCTACAAGTAGACGAAGAGATAGATGAAGCGCCAACAAAACTCAACAATATTTGCATGATGTTATTTTATTCAGATGTATTCTATTTTTAGGAATATATTGGGGGAAGTCCAACGATTTTCGGTTGGGACAATTTTTGTATAAATAGATAGATTTTGGATCTATTCGGGGCTGCTTCTTGCTGAATGTAAAAGATAAAACGTTTTTGAATATTAATACAAGTGAAGACAAAGATTCTAAGCTTCGTTCAATTTGAGTTATGTGTTTCCTCTGTGTTTCTATCTCTTTGAATTTCTCTCTGTAGTTATTGAAGAGTGAATGATTGCAATTTAGTACTACATCTATTGTGATCATAATAGATCAACGGTTCATTCAGTAACAAATTTTCCTCTGTTATCACTGTGAGTAAAGCAAGACCTATGATCTGTGTGAATTACTACATTTTTATCTCCTGTTCAAGGGTGCATCTTCTACTGCAAACAAGGTGAGACTTATCTGTAATTGATACCTGACTTTGTTTTAACTGTTTTGTAAATATTTCTACACCATTTGACATTATAATTGTGACTCAGATAACGAGATACAATCTCTGTATTGTCTTATCATTAATTTCATTTAAATATTATTTCTCAGAAAACTGAAGGTAGAAAAAAACACTCACAAAAACACTTCATTTAAAACCTTTGATGCCTGACATTATTCTTTGAGCCTTAGAATCAATCTCAGGAACAACAGAGTGATCCGATGGTTCATATTCTCCTTGATCTTAATGGCTACATTGATCCATGGATTACCACCCAATTGGTCCATGATCTCTATTTGAAGAGCATGGAGGGTCATTCGGCAATGATTGATTGTGAGAAACTCTCTTGTAAATCTCTCTGTAATATTTTTCTTTTAGATTAATAAATTGCTCCAAGTGGCCACGTTAGTTGGGGCCATAGATATTTTCCCGTAGGGGTTTTACTATGTTGAAATATCAGAGTGTTGATCTTTGATCCGGTTGTGTGAGTGGTTACTGAAGGTATTCATCCTTTGTTGGAATCCTTGTGTTTATAAACCCACTCAACCAACTTCAACTACTAATGGTGACTAATGAGCAAAATCTAAAAATAAGAAGACTGACATACATTGCAAATTTTGTGGGAAAGATGGTCATGATGAGTCCAAATGTTTTAAGAAGATGACATCTTTAGAAGTAGCGATGAAGAAGCGCAACACCTGTATAGATTCTACTTATTCTTCTTCTTCTCATGGACATGCACTTTCTACTTATGTTTTATCCTTCGATGCAACTTCTACTTCTTCTTCTTATGAGTGGTTTCTTGATTCTGGAGCATCTTATCATATGGCTAAGGATAAAGCCATATTTTATGTTCTAAATGAATGTAACACCAAGAAAATATTTGTTGGTGATGATAGATCTCTTAGTGTTGTAGGGTCTGGAACAGTTCAGGTAGATAATGGTCATTTTAATGTTGTATTATGTGTTCCAAGTATTTCTTGCAACCTTCTATCAGTATATCAAATCTCTCATTCCAGTGAACGTCAAACCACAGATTTTTCACCTCACCAAGTTGTAATCAAGGATTTAAAATACCCTAAGCATGTTCTTGCAACTAGAATTGCTGATGATATTACCACGTTGTACAAGTCTGAAAACTTTGGGTCATCATCTTTTCCATCAATTTTTGTTGCTAATAATGATGACTTGAGCAAACTTTGGCATGAGCAGTTTGGTCATCTAAACTATTTCTCATTGTGATAACTATGTAAGCAACATATGGTGACTAGTCTTCCTCTTGTTTCTTGTAGAGATGGTGTTTGTGCCAGTTGTGTTCTCAACAAACATCATCGGGACAACTTTGACAAATGTGCCTCTTGGCATGCCACAAGGTCTTTGCAGCTTGTTCACATTGACTTGTGTGGTCCACTTTCTTCTCCTTTTTCTGGGTGCAAGTATTTATTAACTTTCATTGATGACTTTTCTAGACACACTTGGGTTTACTTCTTAAAACTTAACAATGAATTTTTTGACAAGTTTTTGGCCTACAAGGCCCTTGTAGAAAAGCAATATAGACATCAAATTCAAAGGTTAAGAACAAATATTGGAGGTGAATATGTGAACAATAATTTCAGAAGTTACTGCACTACACATGACACCCAAATGAAACACATTATTCCATACACACCAGAACAAAATGGTGTTGTTGAGAGAAAGAACCACACATTAAAAAAATGGATAATTGTATGATCCAATCTAAGGGATTAAGTCTAAAGTATTAGGCGGAAGCCATTAACAATGCAAATTACATACTAAAACACACTCCCACAAAGGCTCCTAAATATATAACACTGGAATAAGCATGGACTAAAATTAAACCAGATATAAGTCACTTCTGTGTATTTGGCAATGTAACATGGGATCACATTCCTGATGAAAAAAGGAAAGCGTTGCAGCCTAAAAGTGAGAAGTGTATATTTGTTAGTTATTCTAAAGATGTCAAAGTTTATAGACTTCTTCAACCACATTGTAATGAAATTATTATTAGAAGAGATGTTAAATTTGATATAAAACTCTTGGTCTGCGAGTCTAATTCATAGTTTGTTCCTTCTTCAGCCTGCGAGCCATATTCAATGTTTGTACCATCTACTATTACTATTATGGTTTCTTCTTTTTTAGATGATGACAATGAGGATGAAAATACACCTCCTCTTGCTCAGCTTCCTCCAGATGAGTACATTGAGCATGAACATGCACCAACACCACCACTTCCTATATGGGTTCATTCAGCATGAGAAGTAGTTGGTGATCTTGTCGGCGATCCTTCAGGTCAATGTCAGACAGGTTCATAGTTTCAATGAGCCTCTTCTCTTTTGGCTCACTTTTAAGAGACTCATGATCCAGACACATGCAAAAGCTTCAGGTCATCCTGATTGGGATACAACAATGAATGAAGAGTATCATTCTTTAATGGCGAACAATACTTGGGATCTTATACCTCTTTCGAAAGGAAGAAAACTTGTTAGATGTAAATCGATCTATAGAACTAAGTATGCATCAGATGGAAGTGTTGAAAGACAGAAGGATCGGTTAGTTTCCAAATAATTTTCCCAAGTTGAAGGCATTGACTATAATGAAACCTTTGCCCCTATAGCCAAAATGAATTCTATCTTCCTTGTTCTTGCCCTTGCTACCTCACATAATTGGGAGGTCCATTAGATGGATGTTAAATCTTCCTTATTGCATGGGGATTTGCAAGAAGAAATCTATATGGAACAACCTCTTGGCTATGTCTAGAATGAATCTAGCCTTGTTTGTCGCCTTAATAAATATCTTTATGGTCTTAAGCAAGCTCTGTGAGATTGGTATGCGAAAATGGACAACTTTCTTCTCGATACCGACTTTTCTAGATGTTATTACGATCTTAATGTTTATACCAAGAAAGTAGGAAGCCATCTCATAATATTTGTCCTTTATGTTGATGAACTTATCCCCACTTGTAGTGACCCAAAAGTTGTAAACCATGTGAAAACAAGTCTTAAGAAGAAATTTGAAATGACTGAATTAGGATTTTTGCACTATTTCCTTGGCCTCCAAGTTTTCCAAACCAAGGAATTATTTTTTCTTTCTCAGTCTAAGTATGCTTGTGCAATTATTCATCGCTTTCACATGGAATATTTTAAACTATCCCCTTCTCCCTTCCAGTCTAGAGTCAAGCTTGGTGCGACCTATGCTTCTCTCGAAGTTGATCCACTTTGTGTTGTCAGTTAGTTGGTAGCCTCTTATACTTGACTCATACCCATCCCGATCTTTCCTTTGTTGTTGGTATTGTTGCCCGATATATGCAAGCACCCCATGAAAGCCATTGGAAAGTAGCTAAAATAATATTTTGGTATGTTCGAGGTGCAATTTAGTTTGGGATACATTACAGTTAAGGGGGGACTCCTTTATTTGTTGGTTTCATTGATTGAGATTGGGTTGGAAACCATGATCATCAGAAGTCTACTGTGGGTTATGTTTTCATCATTGGTTCAAGACCTGTCACTTGGTCCTGTAAGAAACAACAAACTATTTATCTTTCTTCAACATAAGCAGAGTACTGAGTAGTAGTTAATGCAAGTCAAGAAGCCTTGTGGCTTGGACAAATCCTTTTGGAGTTTGGATTCCAGCGGAAACATTCGACCAGCCTTTGGTACGAAAATCATAGTGCGATCAAGATCGCCAAAGAACTAGTTCAACATCATCGCAACAAACATATCGAGCTACACATGCACTTCATAAAAAATCACATTCATGATTGATTTATTGAAGTGTTATTTTTCCCTACAAAAGATCAAGTTGCATACATTTTCAAAAAGAATCTTACAAAAGCGAAGTTTTCCAAACTTCAATGTATGTTAGGAGTTCAAGAAGTTGTCATTAAGGGGGGATAGGCTCTAATGCCTCCTTCCTTCTCCTATTGTGTCATCTTTGTAAATCCTTCAATCCTATCCCAAGTTGTTCTTAAGGGGTGATGTTAGGATATTTATACACTTAGGAGTTAGTTAAGATAAATTTGGTCTAATGTGTTGTTAGGTAAAAGTGTGTTTCTTTAGTATGGATTAATATGCATTTGTAGTTAGGAAATTCGACGATCACAATATATTCCTGACATAGAGTGATCTGATGGTTCATATTCTCCTCGATCTCAACGACTACATTGATTCATGGCTTAACACCCAATTGGTCCATGATATCTATTTAAGGAGCATGGAGGGTCATTTTTCGATGATTGATTGTGAGAAACTATCTTGTAAATCTCTCTGTAATTTTTTTCTTTTGCATCAATAAATTTCTCCAAGTGGTCATGTTGGTTGGGGCCATGGATATTTCCCTGTAGGTGTTTTACCACATCAAAATATATGTGTGTTGATATTTGATCTGGTTGTGTGAGTGGTTACTGAAGGTGTTCGTCCTCTATAAGAATACTTGTTTTTCCAAACCCACTCAGATAGCTTCAACACCTAATGGTGACAAATGAGAAAAATCTAAAAATAAGAAGATTAACAGACATTGCAACTTTTTTGGGAAAGATGGTCATGACGAGTCCAAATCGTTTAAGAAGATGGTAGCTTTAGAAGAAATGATGAAGGAGCACAACATCGGTATATATTATACTACTTCTTCTTCTTCTCATGGACATGCACTTTCTGCTTCTAGTTTCTCCTTCAATGCAACTTCTACTTCTTCTTCTTCTCATGCACATGCACTTTCTGCTTCTAGTTTCTTCTTCAATGCAACTTCTACTTCTTCTTCTTATGAGTGGATTATTGATTCTGTAGCATCTTATCATATAGCTAAGGATAAAACCATATTTTATTCTCTAAATGAATGTAACACCAAGAAAATATTTTTTGGTGATGGTAGATCTCTTAGTGTTGTAGGGTCTGGAACAATTCAAATAGATAATGGCTATTTTAATGATGTATTATGTGTTCCAAGTCTTTCCTACAACCTTTTATCAGTATATCAAATCACTCATTCAAGTGAAGGTAAAACTGTAGATTTTTCACCTCACTAGGTTGTAATCAAGGATATAAAATATTCTAAGCATGTTCTTGCAACTGGAATTGTTGATGATATTACTAGGTTGTACAAGTTTGAAAACTTTGGGACATCATCTTTTCCATCAATTTTTGTTTCTCATAACGATGACTTGAGCAAACTTTGGCATGAGCGGTTTGGTCATCTAAACTATTGCTCATTGCAACAAATATGTAATCAACAAATGGTGATTGGTATTCCTCTTATTTCTTACTGAGATGGTGTTTGTGTCGGTTGTGTTCTCAAAAAACGTCACCAAGATAGGTTTGACAAACGTTCCTCTTGGCATGCCTTGGGCCCTCTGCAGCTTGTTCACAGTGACTTGTGTGGTCCACTTTCTTCTCCTTCTTTTTCTAGGTGCAATTATTTCTCAACTTTCATTGATGAATTTTTCAGACACACTTGGGTTTACTTCTTAAAACTTAAGAGCGAGTTTTTTGACAAGTTTTTGGCCTACAAGGCCCTTGTAGAAAATCAATCTAGATATAAAATTCAAAGGTTAAGAACAAATAATGGAGGCGAATATGTGAACAATAATTTTGCAAGTTAGTGCACTACATAGGGCATCCAAATGAAACTCATTGTTCTGTATACACCACAACAAAATGGTGTTGCCGAGAGAAAGAACCACACATTATAATAAATGGCTAATTGTATGATTCAATCTAAGGGATTAATTCTAAAGTATTGGGAGGAAGCCATTAACTGTGAAAATTACATAGTAAATTGCACTCCCACAAAGTCTCTTAAAAATATAACATTGAAAGAAGCATGGACTAAAATTATACCATATGTATGTCAATTCTATGTATTTGGTAGTGTAGCATGGGCTCACATTCCTGATGAAAAAAGGAAATCATTCTAGCCTAAAAGTGAGAAGTGTGTATTTGTTGGTTATTCTAAAGATGTCAAAGGTTACAGACTTCTTCAACCACATTGTAACAAAATTATTATTAGAAGAGATGTTAAATTTGATGAAAAACTCTTGGTTTGCGAACCTAATTCAACGTTTGTGCCTTCTTCGGCCCGTGATCCATATTCGGCGTTTGTGCCATCTATTGTTCCTATTGTGGTTTCTTCTTCTTCAAATGATGACAATGAGGATGAAAATCCACCTCTACTTGCTCACCTTCCTCCAGGTGAGTCCATTGAACCTAAACATGCACCAACACCACTGCTTCCTATATGTGTATGTTCAATACGAGAAGCAGTTGGCGATCTTGCTATTGATCTTTCAAATCAGTTCCAGTGAGCCTCTTCTATTTTGGCTCAAGTTTCAGAGACTCATGATCTAGATACATTTGCAGAGGCTTCAACTCATCCATATTGGGATACAACAATGAATGAAGAGGATCATTCTTTAATGGAAAATGATACTTGGAATGATGTACCTCTTTCGAAAGGAAGACAACTTGTCAGATGTAAGTGGGTCTATAGAAATAAGTATGCATCAAATGGAAGTGTTGAAAGACACAAGGCTAGGTTAGTTGCCAAAGGATTTTCCCAAGTTGAAGGAATTGACTATAATGAAACCTTTTCCCCTATAGAGAAAATTAATTCCATCTACCTTATTCTTGCCCTTGTTGCCTCACATAACTGGGAGGTCCATCAAATGGATGTTAAATACACCTTCTTGCATGGGTATTTACAAGAATAAATCTATATGGAAAAACCTCCAAGCTATGTCCAGAATGACTCTAGCCTTGTTTGTCACCTTAAGAAATATCTTTATGGTCTTAAGTAAGATCCCCGAGCTTGGTATGCCAAAATGGAAAAATTTCTTATTGATACCGATTTTTCTATCCATTCTAACACTAATGTCTATACCAAGAAAGTAAGCATCCATCTCATAATCCTTTTCCTTTATCTTGATGACCTTATCCTCACTGGTAGTGACCCAAAAATTTTAAACCATGTAAAAGCCAACCTTAAGAAGAAATTTGAAATGACTGAATTAGGCTTTTTGCACTATTTTCTTAGCCTCCAAGTTTTGCAAACCAAGGAAGGAATTTTTATTTCCTAGTCTAAGTATGCTTGTGACCTTATTCGTCGCTTTCACATGGAATATTGTAAAACAACCCCTTCTCCCTTCCAGTCTAGAGTCAAGCTTGTTGCCACCTGTACTTCTCTCGAAGTTGATGCCACTTTGTATCGTCAATTAGTTGGTAGCCTCTTATACTTGACTCGTACCCATCCTGATCTTTCCTTTGATTTTGGTCTTGTTTCTCGGTATATGAAAACACCCCATGAAATCCATTGGAAATCAACTAAAAGAATACTTCAATATGTCTAGGGTACAATTTAGTTCGGGATACATTACAGTTCAAGGGGGACTCATTTCTTGGTTTCATTGATTCAGATTAGGTGGGTGACCTTGATGATCGGAAGTCTATTGCATGTTATGTTTTTAGCCTTGGTTAAGGACATATCACTTGGGCTTGTAAGAAACAATATGCTATTTCTCTTTATTCAACAGAAGCAGAGTACCGAGCAATGATTAATGCAAGTCAGGAAGCCTTGTGTCTTCGATAGATTTTTTCAGAGTCTGGATTCCAACAACAACATATGACCATCCTTTGGTGTGACAATAAGAGTGCCATCAAGCTCGCCAAAGTCCCAGTTCGACATTAGCACAAAAAACACGTCGAGATACACATGCACTTCATCAGAAAGCTCATTCATGATTGAGTTATTGAAGTGTTATTTTTCCCTATAGAAGATCAAGTTGCAGACATGTTCACAAAGTATCTTACAAAAGCAAAATTTTCCAAACTTTGATCTATGTTAAGTGTTTAGGAAGTTGTCATTAAGGGGGGATAGGCTCTAATGCCTCCTTTCTTCTCTTATTGTGCCATCTTTGTAAATCCTTCAATCCTATCCCAAGTTGTTCTTAATGGGGGATGTTAGGATATTTAGGCACTTCAGAGTTAGTTAAGATCAACTTGGTCTAATGTGTCATTAGATAATAGTATGCTTCCCTCATGTTTCATGGAAGCGTACTTGATTTTCTCATTTTCTAATTGAACATCATGCATTTCAAAGTATTTTTCTGCTTTGTTACCCCAAGCCACACTTTGCTTTCCATCTCCATCAAATTTTGATAACTCTAGTTTTATCCTCATCATGTACCCAAACATTGGTTGAGTTGAATAGGGTGGTGTTTGATTGACATTAACAATTGGTAAGCCACCGGGGAACATGCCTGGTTGTGGATTTGTTTTACTTGGGGAACTTAGTTGTGGGTTAGTTGTCCTTGAAGAACTTGGTTGTGGATTAGTTTTATTTGGAGGATTTGTGTTGGTCAATAATTCCTTTTTCTTGAGGATTTTCTCTAATCTCTCCATGCTTGATTGTATTTGATCTAGGAGGATCTAGGAACGCTCATAGAGGTATAGGAGGATCCATAAATGCTCAAAATTAAAATATCCAAAATTCTCTCGAAAATGCCATCAATGTGTAGAGCTCGACAATAGCTTTCCAATGGGGAAAAAAACACCTCAAATGAAGTTCATATGAAAAAGATATGCCTGGTCAAAGTTCAAGTCAAGTAGGTCAAAATTCAAAGTCAAAGGGGTCAACGTGACATCACCACTGCAATGGTGACATGTGGCATGACCTTACAACCGTATGATGATGACATGGCCACACCCCAAGTTTCCACGTGGCATGATCGTACACTGACTGGGCATGTGTGTTGGCATCCATACATCCAGGTGGACTAATCATTCATTGACACATGGCACAAGGGAGAAAATGAGAGGTCGCCACATAGAAAACTCCCATTGGTCGTTAATGGTCAAGGTTTATTAAAATTATGGAGTCGACGGGGGTTGAACCCATGACCTCCATAAACCTTACCAAACCTCCGTTACCAATGTGCCATACAAATGTTACTTAACCTCAAAGGGAACCATATTTATTTAAAGTGATGTATTGCAATGAATGGTGCAAAAAATAGTCGAGGGCCTAATCCACCGACCCATATTTCCATTGATATATCATATGACCGTAATCGTAATCCCTCAGAGAGAGTTTAAACCATGTCACATAAACAAACCACCATATATTCCGTGAAAGGTTTAAACTATATGCTCTATATAAATAATAGACCACCATATGTTATAACCAAAAATGATTTTCACGGAAGATCGAACCTGTGACCTCATCCATGCTAACCAATTTCCTTAATCATCGTGCCAAAGGCACCTTGTGTTAAGGCATGCCCACAACATTATCTTTAATGCAAACCACAAAATCTGGAGACGAGTGAAGGGCCCACAACCTATATAAGGGGTGCAATTTCCCATGTCTGCACACATATTGAGGGTGCAGATCTCAATATGGCACAAATACCGAGGAGGAGGTACTATACGGATGCATAGATTTATGTGCTAAGAAGAGGCCAAGTATGGTGTGTCTCGATATGCGTTCCATGAGTATAATGACTATACCTAGGCAACTTTATACTCATTTTCAATTGTTTTTCACGAGGAGTATGAATTTGAGGTATATTTTATGATCACAGGTCATTTGTAAAAATCTTAGTCCATATTTCCATAAATGAGCACCATAGTGCATTGTTTGACGTGTAAAGAGGGTGTAATTGAGCGAGATTGGAATTTGGTCGACTTTATACTCAAATTTCTCATAATTTTGCAAGGATTCTAATGGTGAACTCATTTTCTTGTTTTGAGTAGTGGAATTAAAGAGAGTCCATTAAATTGGCTTTTTGTAAGCCCATGTTGTAATGTAATTTGGTATTTAGAGACGATGAAGAACAATCATATTATCTAAAAGTATTTGAAGATGAAGTGATTATGTGATCCATATATGTAATTTAAGTTCTTTTATTTTTTGTTGTGCCATCTCATAAATCTACAAATTAATCACCAGTTTATGAGTTTTGGATAAAGGGCACATCATCATTTTTCTGCAAATCACCTTAATACGATCAAGAATTAATTATGAATCAAGTTAGATGCTATATGTATATTTTAAAGGAATAAGTGGTATCTAGGATTTTTGGATCAAGTTGGTATCAGAGCTAGTTTTGACGTGTATTTGTAAGTTGTTGATATGATGATATTCAAGACTCAAGTTGGTGAAGATTTTGAAGACTCTTATCAAGAGGAAAAAATGAGTAAAGTTCTCATGAAGTTGAGGCTGCAGAAGAATATTGATCAACAGATCCAGAAGGAGAATTTTTGAGTTAAGGATGCAGTTGCAAACTCTTGAGGAAGAGAAGAAAAAGATACAATATCGACCGATATGTCATGAGGAATTCCATAAGGGTATTTTTCATGAGTTGGAAAGAAAGATGCAGACCAAGTATCAAATATTGGTACCATCAACATCAATCTATGAATATTGGCAGGGTGAGAATGTCAAGTCTCCAATGTAAAAGGGACTACCTCTTTCAAAAGGAATGAACGAGAAAGAGGAATCCTCATATTATTATTTTTCCCAGCAAGATGGAGAATGATAGAGGATAGCTTAAGCAAGGAGAACTTCAGATGAAGAGGCCCTTCATAAATAGTTAGTCTTACCTTCCATTCCAAAGAAAGGTAACATGTGTAAGACATCTCCAGAGAAAGATGTGCATGCTAAAAGGTAAATGAAGATATTTTCCACTGATAAGAATGGTAAATGGTCTATGTATCCATGTGCTTCATGTGGAACGAGTAACCATGATATGGAGAAATGTCGAAGAAGAAATTCTATGCAAGTAAATCCCTCCAAGAAGAAGGCTAAAGGTAAAGATCATTTCTAAAAGCAAAGGAAAAGGGGGAATGATAAGAAGGGATCATGGTTCCAATATGGGAACAAGAAACTTTGCTCTTATTGTGGTAAGAGTGGGCATCAGATTGAGAAGTGTTGGACACTTTACCCCCACTTATGTCCGAAGCAGAACCAGAAATATGTAAAGGTACTTGCAAGAAGACAAGCAATAGCTCTAGATGAAGTTAATGATCTTGCTAAAATATTTGAGAAAGAATACTTCCTAATGGT
>ML828464.1:31928-45295 GCA_009831015.1 Picea engelmannii | reverse complement strand
TTTAGGTTCAAGGAAATCTGACATTGCCTGCACTTGTCCAACATTAGCCTTAAATATTCAATATGATTTTGTAGCAAACTAAAAATAGTCCAATCATCAAAATAGGCTTCCAAGAAATTATGTAAAAACTCCTTAAACGCTTCGACCACCACCCTAGAAAAGATGGATGGGGCATTCTTCAATCAAATGACATCATTGTATAATGGTAGGATCCCCATTCTGTTGCAAATGTGGTCTTATGGTGATCTTCCTTGGCAATCCTAATCTGATGGTATCCTGAAAATCCATCTATAAAAGAATATACCTCATGGTTTCCTACACTATCTAACACTTCGTCAGTGAATGGTGTAGGGAATGGGTCATGCAAACAGGAATCGTTCAACTTCCTGGGATCTACATAGATCCTGATCTCTCCTATATTCTTGTCTTGTACCACCATAGGAATTATCCATTCTGAATCTTCAACGGGTTCTATGATTCCTGCTTCTAGCATTCTGTCGAGCTCAATCTTCACTTTCTCCTTATATTTAGGGTTCAATCTGTAAGGTCTTGTTTGAATGGTTTGGCATCTGGTTTCAAATGGATTGTCATCTCTCCCATAGGCCCTTTAATACCCTTCATATCAGTGAACTTGGTTGGAAACAAGTCCTAATATTCATGCAGTAACTCTGTGATTTTGTCAATAGTGGCAGCATCCCAATAGTCTCCAACATTGGCAAGATTCAGTGTTTTCTCTGTTCCAATATTGACTTTCTTGATCTTAATCGGTTGTCCAATGAAAGGTAGTTCAACTCCTGGTCCTTCTATGTCTCTTTGGCCTTCTATTCCGGTGATGTTCACCTTCCTAGGACCATCGTCTTCATCACATTGATATTGTAACAACCTTGCAGTTTCTGGAGGGGCACAATCCATTCATCCTCTTCTTGTTCCAAAGGGAGGCTAGATGCCTCCTCAAATACTTTTTGTCTTACAATCTGTAAATCTTGATCTATTGAAGTATATTGGATTTTGAATAAGAAGGTAGTTACAAAATTATGAGTCATACCTTCCCAATTTGCAGTGATGAGGCACAGTTCTACTTGAAGATACCAGTTGATAGGGGTTGTGTCCAATTTGTTAATGAATTTATGCATCCACTTATCTTGAGGAATGTTTCTCTAGGATTCCTCACAACTTTGCACATGGTGCTTCGGATAGCTTTGACCTGTGTACCTAACTTCACAGCCTTCTATTTTCTCTAAGAACCACGCTGTCATCAAAGTGCCACATTGTACCCAGTCTGTAATGTTGTTTTTGTGTGTCCCCCACCATCTTGCTGGTGTTTATTTTAAGGCCTCATCCATTGCTAACAATTTTTTTTGGGTTGGTACAATTTCTTCAAAGTTCAACAAGAATGCTTCTAAATGATTTAGACCATCAAAGGTGGGTAAGTTACTTACTGTTGTGTCGATCCAATGAACTTATCTGGTCAATATAGCACATATCCTTGTAGATACTTCCTACATTTTGTTCTTCCAGTTCTCTAGTGCTTCTTCTGAATCTGATGAACACACACCCTCACTTCGCCAGCTCAAATTTCCATTTGTTGTAGGATTAATGTAATCTTGTTGTCTAGCTGCCAATTTTTATATGTTTTCTAACTCATATGCATGGTTTTATTCTTTGATGGGCTCTATGTATATGGGACCTTCATCAATATCTAAAGGTGCAATGACCCTAAGGTCGTCACCTTCAAATTTCAGTCATCTTTTCTTTAAATCAACCATAGTGGAATTATTGAAAGCCCAATCAATTCCTAACAACACAGGGTAAGGACAATTATCATCAACTATCTTAATGACTTCAAAGTCCACAAATGTTCTGACCACATCAATGTCTATAGGGACATGTTCCAATCTTCTGAAGGGGCTCACAACTTATTGATTGGCCATCCTAAGCTTGATAGGGGAATATATCAACTTAGGTTTTCCCATCAGTGCCTAGGTCTTCTTCATCATGACATTGACCTCTGACCCTAAGTCGAGGACCACATAATCTATATCATACTCTCCAATTTGAGTGTTCAGGTGTAATACTTTATTTGTCCTTTTCTTTTTAGATATTTGGTGTACTTATATACTCAGTAAGGGGTCTAACTTCCCTATCTTGTACTGTCTAATCAAGTTTTGTAGCTCTTGTACAACACTCTCATCCTTTATCAAATTAATGCGAGTGCATAAAAATTCCATGAGCTTACTTACGTCTTTTGCTTCTCTTGGAAAAGAAGACAGATCAAAGGCCAGGGGCATTCCATATTCTCATATTTCTGGTTGAGCCTTTGATAAAGAAGCCCGATCTCTTCCAAATTATTTTCTTTCTTCCTCAAATATTTGTTTTTCATTCTTTGCATCAAAATTTTGTGTCTTCTCTGCATATTTCCTGACTATTGATTCTTCTATAATATTTCCTTGGGTTACTTTATCTTGTCCTGTAACAGTGCCACCTCTAGTTATAACAATGACTCTGGGATCTGCTCCGCAAGGTTCTTCTTTGATTAGTTGTATTTGTTGGTTTCCTCCTCATTTCTCCAGAATCTTGGCTAACAACGTAGGACAGTCTTCTATGACATGTTCAAATGAGTTGTAGTAACTACAAGTGGTACAAGGGTTCTGACAGTCCCTTGGTAAGTGTCCTGGCTGTGCACTATTATAAAATATGATCTATCCTTGACCTTGACCCATACCTCCTCCTCATCTTCTTCCTCTGAATCCACCATGAGGGTTGAAGTTTCCTCATCCTGGACAATTATACTGCGTAGTGTTTCCTTCTTATTGTACTTCACCTTGAATTTTGTATATATCTCTTGACCTTTCATGCATGAGGTCATAAGCTCTACAATCCTGATCATCATGCCCCATGGACTTACAGAATGTTTCGTACATATTTGTGGGTGTCTGAACATATTTTTTCATGTAATATCACTCACCAAGGTGGTGTCTATTTATACATACCTCGCACCAGGGTAGGGTGACTTGCTTTAGAGGAATCGGGGCTCCAGATGCCAAATACTCATGAAATAGGGGACATTGCTCCTTTTCATGGCCTTTTGATTTTCATTTGACACACCAAATGTCTTCTCTTTTATATTTTCCCTTGTATTTATTCATATCTTCGACCTATAGAGACAAACTCGTTAGTTGACTCAAGATTTGACTCATACCTAAGCTGGATTCTCTAATAGGGTTTGATTCTAACTTCATGGTGATCTCCAACACCTTAGACTGCGAAGAAATATTCGGTTGCATTAGAGGGAATCTAATGTGTGGAAAGAGGGAAGAAATGAACTATTCCTTGCTATTCTCATCTGGAATCTGAAAAATCAACCAGCCTGTTAAGGTCTTGAACCTCTGGTCAAATTCCCAAACAGGTTCAACTACTTTCTGCTTGATCTCTTTCAGCTTCGTAATACATTGTGACTCCAACTTTAGTTTCTTGTACTCTGCAATCAATGCATTCTTAATCTCATTCAACGGCTTAGGTTGTGCAAGTCCTTGGACAAGATTCATGTACCCGCTTAGCGCATGGTCTCTTAGGGTAGTACTAAACTGATCTATTTTAACAGCTTCATTGGTGACATTCTTAATATTCTATACGGCTTCACATAGGAACCAATGTTGATCAGGATATTCAGATCCATCTCCCCTAAAGATAAGGACCCTCATCTCATCTTCCATAGAGCTTCCTAGGTTTCCTGTTTGAGTATATGTTGAACTGCTAGTAATAGTACTCTAAGGACTTTGGTGACTCTAACTGTTCTGATTGCTTAGTGTTGTTGAAAAAACAGGAGGATTAATAGTACTTACTTCAATGGTCTATGTAGTTCCTGAAGCTTTTGGCTCTTCACAACGAGGTTCTTTAGCTTCCCCTTCTTCTGCCCTAGCGGGTTCTGAAAGCTCTTCATCCATAAGATCTTCCTCTTCTCCACTGTAGAAGCCCTCATCCCCGTATTTCTCCTTAAGAATATGTGCAAGAGGAAATTATTTGAACTCTCTCCCACTGCGCATATGTCTAGCCTCTATGTCGTTGTCACTATCTAAATTCTTGACCATTAGCTTTTTCGAATCTGACCAACTATTTTATCTTCAAGATGTTCTTCTCATGCAATAGCATCTTGATTCTCAACTTTATAAAGTGTAAAAAAATTCTTCTGGGTCCCTTGAAGAAATATCTCTCAGCTTGGATATATGATTCTACTTTGTCAACAACAAACTCAGTTATGTACCCTCCAATGGTGCTATCAACCCAATGATATAGTGCTCTTGACATGACGTTATCAATTCTCTTGACCTTCTTGATCAGTGTTGACATCCAAACCACATGAGGTCTAGATCTGATCTCAAAATGGGTATCTTCTAGCCTAGCTAACCACTCGTATAGCTCCTTATGAATCCCTCCAAAGAAAATCTCATGTATATCAATAAAGATATACCTTCCTAACTAGTCTTCTGTGCTAATATTAGGGTTTGTGTTTTGGGATTCAATGAAGTCCTTTTTTTTATCTTCTATCCACTTTTGAATCTCTGTCTTCGATGGAAACCACCTTGATTGTTGGGAACTAAGGAAGAAGAAGCTCTATGTGAATATCAGACCTGAAACTATGAAAGCTCTGTGTGTAGATATGTTGCCCTAGTGCGCAATATTCTACTTGATCTGAGAAGCTTTGTGCCAAGAATAAGGAAAGATCTGAAAGCTTTGTGATCTGAGAAAGGTAAAAGTGATAATTTTTTCTTAAAGAGGTAAGATCTATAAGCTCTGTGCTTTGTTAAAAGTAATATAAGTGGAAATTTTTATTTCTAAAGTATGTATCTAGGTATGTTTGATAATATTTGTTCTAGCTTGAAAACTAGGGCATTGATAGATGAAATAATATTTGATATGAATAGATCTGATAAGAATACTGAAAGATATGTTATACCTATGCATATAGAGAATGTTTGGACTAACAAATGGATGCAGGATCCTAGAAAGATTTTTTTTGCAGGTTAACCACTATGATCCTAGTGCGCAATATATGAAAGACTGGGGATCATTTAAGAGAAATAGAGGATTAACCCTTTGTTACAGTTGCAGAAGACCAGGACATATGGCTAAGGAATTCCCTGGTAGAAGACCTAGTTGTCTCTGTTGTAAAGATATGGACCGTGAAGTTTTAGATTTCCCTAGAATGATTGCTAAGCTTGAAAGAATGAATCTGAGACAAGAAAACCCTAAGGTAGATCCAGAAACTGAGATTATGGAAGAACCCTAGAAATATTCAGATAAAGTATTGCTACATATGAAAGAAACCTTGAATGACCACTGACATATTATCTTATTAGAGATGTGCAAAGAAAAAGAGTGCATTAAAGAAAGAATAAGAGACTTCAACATTGACTGTGTTATGGATGAGGAAACACAAGTGAATATCATGACAGAAAGAACTTGGGAACTTTTAGGGGAGCCTTCTATGATTCCTTCATTGGGAGGAATGGGATTATTCAGAGGAAAAATGATAACCCTGTGTGGAAAGCTCACCCAAATATATATGAATGCCAATGGAACTTCGACGGAGGAATATTTTGAGGTTGTTAAATTCATTGAGCACAATGGCCCATTTTCTATGTTATTAGGAAAACCTTGGATTGAAAGAGATCAATCCATAAGGAAGGAAGAAGAAGTCCTAGAGCAGCAGAAGAAAGAGTTGAAAAATTTCATGACTAGGAGGATCGCACAGTTGATTGAAGAACAAAAGAACATAGCAAATATATTTAACACCGGATATTTGGATGTTGAAGTTGCAAGAACACAAGAAGACTCGCAAAAGATTGAAATACCTACCCAAGATAGAGAAGAAGTATTACCCAGGAATCCTATGAAAGAATCTCAACAACACGAAGTTACTATGCTAAGAGGAGATAAGAATCAGAATGGAAAAAGGAATACTGAGACAAAGCTCACTGGAAATAAGGCTAGAAAACTAAGTAAGAAGAGAACTAAGATCAAAAAGTTATAGAAGGTTCCAGAGGGAACTTCACAGAAGGAAAATTTGCAAAATTGGAACTTCATCAGGATATCAGAATAGTGCCACATGGCACCTCACCATAGAGAAGTAATATATCCATTGGGAACAATATAACCATTAGATCGACACCTCGAACAACTAGAAAGGCATTTATGGTCAGACAGCTCGCCATCAGACCATTGGGACCACGCCGTAATGGACAGAACTGAGTTAATGGAGGATTCTCACCCATTGGAGAGATCTATTGCCTCATTATCTATTTATTTTGTTGAGCCTTGCACTGAGAAATTTTTTTCTAACCGTGAATCTCAACCTGCAGATTAGCTAATTTCACATAGTGATCATCATGCTATCACCATCCATCTCGTTGCATTGAGTAGTTACTCTTCAAACCCGAGATATTCAACCATGAGCATGCATGTCGGATGAGCTTAGCGCTGCAGAGAAAATTTTCGAAGAAGTTCTCATTGATCTCATGAATGAAAGAGTAATTTATGAAAGAGTAATGTTTGTGGGTGTACAAGCGTCGATGACGAGAGGAGTGCAAGCCTCTCCGTCGACTGCTCGTAGCTCCAGACCATCCTGGCCATCAATAGAGAAGAGAACCATGAATATATATGAACTAGCAAATGTGAAACTGATCCTGACCATATTTCCTGATTACATCCCACCTTTGGTCAATGTGGTGAGTCGAGATAGTGTGCTAAGATATTTTGAGTACACCATGGTTATTGCATACCTCCTAAAGGGGATACACGCAGTAAGAGTAGAACATGACAAGATCGCAACATTGAAGTTCAACGAATTTAACATCGGAGATCGCAAGAACCATAGTATGCTCACCCCATACAAATACTTGTCCAATATGAAGGGGAATAATTCGAAGATAATGCCCCAGTCGTGGACAATGAACCTCGTGCAGTCCACCCTGCTGAATGTAATGAAAATTCCACACTTTGGAAGGCACCAGGAAGTTAACTCATGTGTCAATCTACTACTTTCATGTTACCATGGTGGCTACTTATGGCTAGACCATCGTATCACATTCAATCTGACACTGATCTATAGGATCACAGGATTGAGTATGCAAGGACCTGATCTGCAGGACATCTATCTAGGAAAATCCATAGATCAGGAACTAGCATAGAAAACCAAGGATACATACAAATATGTTGAGAAGGGGACACGAGGCTACAAGGTAGCTTCCATCCATAATGGAACAATGCACCCATCATGCCAATTAATTGCAGGAAAGCTAGTCAGGAAGAACTAACCCACGCAGGTCACAGGCTTTGTCGTTGACCTTGCAGGTAAGTGTGTGGAAGGTCTACAGATGAACTGGGCGAAGTACCTAGTTAATCAACTTAAATTGGACTGCTGCAAAGCAAAGGATTAGGGCTATGAATTCCATTTTAGCCAAAAGGTGTGACATTCCTGGACATTGAGCCATTTGAGCCACTTGTTGCGTATTTCACCACACTCTGGTACTCAAGCGATATGAGTAAGCAGTGGAAGTTGAAAGTTGTTTTTCACACATATTACCTCTAGCCAAAGAGAGCCATTGAAGTTGAACCTCGTATGACTCCAAACACCCTATAGAGGTTTCGACCCATGATGAAGTTCTGCGTAGATCGCCACTTCATCTATATTACAGTGCGAGAAGATGAACATAAGAATAATCTTGAGTCATACTACAAACTCACGGAAGAGGACCTTGAGGAGATCAATAAGGACTAGTCGACAGACCTCCTTATTCCCACAGACCCCATAGAGATGTCTGACCCTGACAACCTAAATACCATGTACAAAGAACATGATACACCCAGACCCAACAGAAGGAAGAAGACCGAAGAGGTCCAAAACTTAAGAAGCGCCTTAGAAATGATTGCCTCAATATCACCTGGACGAGAGGTTGATGAGGAAGTGGAAGAAATAAATGAAAAATAAGATGACCAAAAGAAAGGCGAAGTAATAATGCCTAGAGATGAGGCTGATCCCTTGAAGAAAAGGAATATTTCTCCCAAGAAACCCTCTTCTCGGAAGAAATCAAGATCCACTTTGACCAAGATGCAGACTGTGCTCACTCTCAATGATTTTGACTTTATCATCGCAGTTGTGAACGACGCATCATAGGAAATATTGGAGAAATAAGAAGTCAAGCAGGAAGAAATGTACGAAAGAATTGAGGTTGAAATCTGAGGGGTAAAATAGGCCCTTCGGTCCAGTCGTGCAGTCTCCACTACGCACCTGCCATCGGGAGAACCAAAGTTGGGAGATGATATAGACCAACTCCGTTGACTAGAAGATGCAACCGAAGCTCGCCTTCGTCGAGCACAAGAAGAAATAGAACAAGCCACCTAGGCCTTGAAGAAAGTACATAAAGTACTCATAGAACAATGCCAACTTGCAGAGAAGGAGAAGGTTTCTCTCCAGATGAAGTTTGAAAAAGAGAAAACATAGATTCAACAAGAAAAATAATAGTTGCTTGCAGAGCAATTTGAAATGAAAGAAGCAGTCAACAGATGATGTAGGAGCATTTCCAACAACAAGCGAGTGTGGGGCAAGCGCCAATGCATTTTGGCACGTGATGAATTGCTTGAAATGTTTTTAAGTTTGATATGTCAAACGTAAATGAAACAATTAAGAAAGGGCATACTTGTAGATTGTAATCAGACCTTGAGTGTCTCGCTCTCGTCTAAAGGACTAAGAGGCATTTATGCTAGTAAATGTAAGTAGGTAGCTTTGAATTCTTAGATTAGACAGTTTTAAGAGTCGAAGGGAAAATGGATATAGAAACCCTCACTTGTATCATTGAAACATTAGCAGCATTATCAATCAAGAGAGCATAGAGAAGAAGAAGCAGAGAGCTATGTAGAGTAAAAACCCATGTATAAAATTTCTAGATTAATACAAAGATCTTTAGTTCAAACTCATGGTGTCCAATTACTTTCTGTGTTGTACATGCTGATTGATATATGTTTGATTACTCTATGTTATGCATTTTATTTGATGCGTGAATGTTTGATTTCATATTTAATGTTTGAAATCTGAAGAGAGGGAGAGTAAGGAATGAGTTTCAATTGTTTCTCTGTTTGAGAAAGAGTTTTCCTGCAAAGAGTGAAGTGAAATTGTCCGCAAGGTGTGTGTTGACAGAAGTCAGAGTTCATATTTGCAAGCTCAGAAGGGATAACATTGTTCTCATTCTTGCAGAAGTGCAAGTTAAGCACAGGAGCCGTGCAAGGAGTGCACAGGCTGAGTGAAGTCTTAGTGTTTGCAACCTGAGTGAAACTGTTGAAAGATTGTTGTCGCAGGGAGTGCACAGAGTCGAAGAGGTTCAAATACTTAAGAGTGTTTGAAGAATTTCTGCAAGGAGTTCACGCAGGAATTTTCCCCAAAGGACTTGAGGATTTTTCAATCAAGCTCAGGAGGGATAGGATCTTCGAAGCTGTCGGAGAAAATCTCAAGAGGGCTAGTGCCTTGAAGTGTCGGAAGGAGGCACAGTGACATTGTTTGCTGGGGGATAAGTTTCATGAAGGTGTACTTGTTCATTTCGTAGGATTTGTTAAGGAGGCATTGGATGGTCAAAATTCTCCATGGAGAATTCACGAAGTTCCGAGAGCCATTGGATCATGAAGAGGAGTAGGGGACTTATGATCTAAAACCTTTGCATCAAGATTCACGAAGTCGCGAAACTGCAAAAGAATCTAAGCCATTCGTCAGAAGGAGGACACGTGTCGCAAGATCACCTGTATTGGGGATTCGGACATCGGAGGTCATAAAGAGAAGAAATTCAACTTTGTGAGTGGCGAAGTCACGAGAGGATCACAGCCGTCCATCGGAGGAAGACAAGTGGCAGAGATCTAGGGATCTTGCAAACTCAGAGGTTCACAGGGTGAGAGCCCAAAGATTTTCTCCAAGTCGCGAGTGGCGAAATTGTGAGGAGCGAGGACAACCGTAGGATCCAGGTCAAGTGAGGACCGTTGGATCAGAGTCTCACCACACCTATCGCGCATTCGGAGGTTTGAAGGTGTAGAAGAACCTGACAGCATAGAGTGGATAGGTGGCATACTTTTCGACATGGAGGTCAAACCTTTGTTGACCATTTCGGGTTTTCATGAGTCGAAGAATCGAAAGCATAGCATTAGGATTCACAAAGTCGCAAAGTTTGAAACTTTGAAAAGGTGGGAAGTTCTGTTGTAGGACCCACGTTGACGACATGTCAGAAATTCGGCATTTTGGCATATCGGCGGATAGGAGGTCGAGACTATTGTCCCGAAAGTCCCGAAGTTACGAGTTGCGATAAGGGGTAGTGAGGAGTTCTAGATCTCGACACTTTGGGTGTCTGGATACAAAGGAGGTAGCGCTTCAGGAAGAGAAATTGCGAAGTGTCGAAGTTGGGTATAAGAGACACATGGAAGAACCACAAAGTGGGCCCGGGAAATAGACAGGCGAACACACGTCACCTAGTGGAAAGAGTCAACACCCTGTTGACCTCTCGCATCTTGAGGATTCATGAGATAAGAACACAAGATTTCAACCTTTGAACTCGCGAAGCGGAGAATAGCTAAAGGTGCTAAGCGCTTAGCCTAGCTGGTGGTCACGTAAGGAAGGCGCTGATGAAAGAAGAGCTATACCGATTTCACGATCTTGGGTATCGCGAGATTGGGGAGGAAGAGTCGGGAGTCATGACTCACGAACTCATGAGATTGTGAGCTGTGAAAAGGACCCGTGGATCTATTGAATTGAAATTCCAGAGTGGAATCAAAAGAGTTGATCCGACTCAGGGGAGATAAAGAATGATCCTGTGAGAGGATCTCGGCCCGAGGGCCGATAGGTCTTCTTCAACATAGCACTTTTCTCTGTGACAGGATTAGAGCCACAAGTAGAAGATTGAATCATGCATAAAGTAGAGAAGCTTGCAGAAGATATCCAATAGCTACACCAATGAATAGAAGACTTAGAGATTCACATAGTGCCAACACCCCGCAGGATGTAAGGGATCAAAGAGAAGCAAATGCTTGAAGCTGAGTTGAGCGAATCAAATCCCTCACCATGGAATGTAATAAAATCAATGATCGTAGTGCCCAGACCTATGAACAATGCACTGAGAATACAGAACTAAAGACATTAGAGTTGCAACTCCAAGAGGTGAAGTATCGAGAAAAAAAAATACAAGTGCAGTTGAAGCCCTTGTTAGCTGTTGAAAGGATGAATCGATCCCAAGAGTAGTGCAATTCCCAATAGCAGATCCATACCATTCATATCAAATTCATGGAAGTGACTTAGAGGTTCCAACCTATACAGGATGAGGCTTGCCAACTATTCATAGAGATCAAAGGTCGAGGAGCAGAACTAGAGCAAGTCATCACTACAACATAATAGTGCCTAGAGGGACCTATCAACAAAGAAATCATACATTATTTCATTGAACATGAGGTCATAGCATATAAACAAGTCGAAGTATCTCAAGCCAAGATCGAGGCTTTTGAAACTGAGCTACCCAGATCAGAGTGACTCGGGACGAGTCACAAGTGAGTATTGGGGGCTTGTTGGCCCTTGACCAAGTTTTGAGGATCCTTGGTCATGTTAGAACTATTTTTGGGACTTTGACAAGCTGTCGAAGGTGGAGCACAAGATGAAGTAGAGATTGCGGGATCTTGGCCCCTTTTAGGGCCCTTTTTTGGTTTTGGGTTTATGTAACATGTATGGGAATGTTGGCCCATACGTTTACCCATGCTTAGGCCCAATTTTGTAATATATAAATAGAAATCTAGGCGATGTAAGTAGTAGTGAATGAAGGCTTAGTGCTAATGAGCTAAGTGTGAATGGTCTTGAACTCTTTGTGCATACTGTGTAATACTTGCAGAGCTAAGTGCAAGTAATTGTAAGGGATTGTGTAAAGGCTTAGTGTTGTAAACTAGCTCAGGGAAGGAGGATCTGGAGATGTGCACAGAGATCTCCTGTCCCATGCAGAATAGGATATTGTGGCTCAGTGCATGTAGATGATTGACAAAAGATAATAATGAGAATAAGAGTTGGTGGACGTAGCGCTAAGGAGGGGGTGAACCACGTATATCCTGTGTTGTGGTTGCTTTGTGCATTTTGGGTGTTCTCTTGTTTATGTGATTAAATGCTTAGTGTGTTGATGTATGTTAGATGAATATGATATGATATCTTAGTGTTGAATAATTTGAATGAATGTTAGATCTGACCTATGTTGATGTGCTTAGTGTTTGGTTATATTAGATCTGTGTGAATACTGTGTCGTTATGTTATTAGAATTTATCTGCACTGTAAGCTAAAGGAGAATATTGATGAACTGTAATTTCTAAGTGCTCTGTTGAAGTGTTACAATCATAGTTCTATGTCCCAGCTAAGGTTGCAGACACTGGAGTCCTGCAACCACCCCTGCCTCTACCTCGGGTGAGACTTCATCTTCTTCGCAAGTGTTTTTGAAAGGGCCAGTAGTTAGGGTTTTGTTGGTGCATTGTGGTAGTGTTGAAACTTGGGTCTACCCCTATGCCAACAAATACACTACATATCCATGTCATATAACTATATAAAGTGCAGCTGCGAGCAATACACATCGGATCTACATCTCAAAATCAGTCGAAGATATACAAGTAGAGTATCCATCTTCAAGAAGCTAGCAATGCCCAATGGCTGGAGATGAGGCCTTCAGAGCTTGAGAAACAACTTCAAGATCTTCAAAAATCAAGTAGGAATACAATTTGAGTGTATAAATTACTACCGTGAGGTCTTCGATGACTCGTCGAGAAAATACATGAGGATCTCGATGATCAGGAAGAGAACTTCATCGATTTTGAATCAGGACTTGACTAGACTCTTGGGATGGTCGATTCATGAGGTCAAGAGACAAAATGCAGAAAATACAACTCAATTTGGGTGAAACTTCCCTTGGACAAAAGAACATAAGATGATCAGACTCGGGAAACATGACATTGACATAAGTTCATGATGCAGGAGGCAACACAAACTCTCCATGTGTTTGGAAGATTAACCAAATGAAGGAAGACACAACTCTATGTAGCGAGAACAACTTCCTAAGGTCAAACTAGATCCTAATGCTTGACGAACAAACATAAGGATGTGCTTTGTCTAAGGGAGACTCTTTGTGTTGTTGAAGAAATAATACATATTTCTCGTCCGCTCTTTTTAGAATATTTGATTTTTTTTGTCTTTTTCAATTTTTTGAGAGCTTGAAAAAGAATAAAATAATGCTACGTTACAAAGGAGGAATGCGTGTCACAAGAAATAATACTAGTTCCAAGTGCAAGGACCATACTAATGCTTAAAGAAAGGAGAC
>ML828464.1:0-16985 GCA_009831015.1 Picea engelmannii | reverse complement strand
AGATGGACAATTGAAGCTGGAAAAGATACACACTAGCTAGAATCCTGCAGACATGTTAACAAAGGGAGTAACCAGGGAGAAACTGAGTTCTTTCTCAGTTTCAGTTGGTCTTCAAGAATGAAGATGAAGATGAGAAATTTGCCACATCCAAGAAGGTTCAGAGTCTAGAATATATAGCAATGGTGGAGTTGTTGAGATCAGTCTCCAAGTCAGAGATTGTTGGTTGTGGAGCCTGATTATCTTCCTGATTTAGAGGTTTTTTACTTGCAGCCGTGTTTATACCCCATGAAGTATTTACATCCCAGAAGTATGTACACTCTTCCACGCAGGGGAGTGCAGAGGGAGGGTACCCCCTCTGTGGGGTTCGGGGGGGATATCCCCCCGGATGAGGGGTCTGGGGGCAAGTGGGCCCCCAGTGGGGGTTCGGGGGCGAAGATACAGAAGCAAAAATTGCCTTGTAAAAGTATATTGCAATTTCATTGTAAATCTGGACCGTTCATTATAAGGTCGCAGATATAACAATAGAGATTATGTTAGGGCTTTTTTTCCCTAGAAGGCAACCCTCTTTTATGAGGGAAATGTATTGCAGCTATGTATGTTGTTGAGTATTGTATTCTGAGAGAGGAGACTGTGAGAGAAAGAAGAGGAAGTTACAACGGGTTTTGTTGTAGGTTGTATCCCTTCATTTTGTTGGATAATAATAAAGAGAGGACCTAGCAATTTCTCTGGTGGGTGTAGCCCACACTGGGTGAACCACGTAAATCTGTGTCTCTCTTGTATTGTGTATCTTCTGTGTTTTGTTTCTGCATTTGTTTTATTTTATTGCTTCGCAGTCCTGTTTTTCTAACATCTTCAAGCCAAAAGGCATCTTACGGTACACAAACATGCCCTAAGGAAAAGTAAAAGCAGTTTTATGCTGGTCCTCAGGTTTAATTTGAATCTGGTTATATCCCGAGAAACCATCCATGGATGAAAATACCACGCAGCCTGCACACTCATCAACAATTTGATCGATGAATGGGGTGGGAAAATTATCTTTCGGATAGGAATTATTCAAATCATGAAAATTCCATGCATACATGAATCATACCCTATTTCTTGTTAATTAGAACCAGGTTTGACACCCATTCCGTCAATTGCACGGGGTAGATAAAACTGTCTTTGAGTAGTTTTTCTACTTCTACCTTAATTTCTTCCTCTATTATAGGATTCACCAGATGAAGCTTCTATCAGACTGACTTAGCATCAAGATAAGTAGTTATTTCATGCTTGACAATTCTTGGGTCTATACCTGGCATTTCCTTGTAAGACCAGGAAAAAACGTCGCGAAATTACTTAAGTAACTCAATATAAGTTCAAATCTCTTCGGGGGAGAAGTTCGCTCCAACGAAAACATTCTCCACAATGTCAAGGGTTTTGGATATATTTACTAGGTTCGTTGTAGTGATACTTGTCGTGTTACCCTTGGTATAAATTGTGTGCGTAGCCAAAGGATTGATATGACAAGCGCTATATCCACTCACAGTCGAAAAAAATTCTCCCGCCTCTATTATCCTTAACTATGGAAGAAAGTAAGATCTATGATGAAGATCATCCCAAGGTCTATTAGGACCAGTCATTTCCTTGAGAATCACCTTGTCATAAGGAAAGACCAGGTCTAAAGGATCTATAGTGGAAAGAGAACCTTGTGCCCAAATAGGCTCGAGGACTATATATAACTCCTGTAGGGGAGTCAAATCGGGGTTGGTTGAAGTTTGCTGGAAAATGTTGTACACAACCTCAGTCGCGGACAAGGGAATGGCCATGCCAAAATTCGTTGTCCCTTCCATTAAAGCCGATGGGGAAGGAAAAGTCCATAGATTGTTAAAGTAAGTCACTCAAAATGAAGACACTTGAAATATTGTAGCCCTAGGATGGTCAGAAACAACTGATATAATCTTGACATCACAAGAAGGTAGCGGGTAATCAAAAGTTCCCATCAACGACAGAAACAAGCCAACACCTAAGTTGACAATGCTGGGCTACGAATTGTCAATCATTGGGACCGTGGAAGCCCCCGATGAAGGGTCAATATGGGATAAGGACAACTATTCAATGGTCGCAATCTGCCCCTCATGCAAAAAATAAGAGACCCCAAAAAACTTAGCAACCAATGCATGCATCGCATAAGTCCAAATCCTTCCTAACAATAGGTTGTAGTCGAGAGGCACATTGACCACTTAAAATTCGATGCACATGGTTTTTCCTCCCAAATGCATGGGGAAAGAAGGAATGATTCCATGTGGTCTGAACGACCGACCATCAAATTTCATAAGCAACGTAGGCGATGAAGACAAACCGGGCTGGCCAATGGCCTTCCAACACGTGAATGACATCATGCAAGTCAAGGCGCCCTCCTCAACCAATGTACCAAAAATGTTCCAAGTAAGATATTTCATGGTATATGCCACTACTATCTAAAACACAATGTGGTAAGGAAGACGGGGTTTCAATTTGGTTGGATAAAAGACAATCGCTCTTAGGTTAGAAGTCTCTGTCGATCCCAAGGTGGATAACATATATTTTCTCTATGAAGGGAAACTCTGGAGGAATTACAAAGAAAACATCGCGCAAGGATTCTATGCCAAATATTCCACAATGGAGTAGTTCTGGGCAGCCCTCACATTTGGATTATGAGAATCCTTTTTAAACACACATTTTGGGATGTGAGTCTTTGTTTCGCCCACTATCTTCTCAATATGGAGAGGAGTCGGTGGGGTCATTGCTTCTTTTCCCTTTTCAAAAGATTTTGGCATTCTATAATCTCGATCCCTAGTCACTATATTATCCTCGACATTCATCGTGTAAATATTCACGACCGGGTTATTACTAGTAGTCACATGGGGTCCCTAAATGCCCCCTTTTGCGCTTGAGGATGCTAAAGCTTGAGCCATGTTTTTCCCATGTGGAAATGGGTTCCTCAGCACCACAGGATTTTGTTGGGCCAATAGCTTCTAAGCTTCTGCAAGTCGGGGGAACAAATGAGTTGGGTGGTCTTTCGTGCAAAGATTACAAGGATACTTCGACTTCCTCTTCTCCTTTTTCCCCCTTCCAGCATTGGTCATAGCCTTTTTGTCCCCTTTACCCTTCTTGTTCTATTTTTTATTCTTTACCTTAGGCTTTTGGTTGGCCTTAGGGTTCATCGACTGCACACTATGTACGTCTGACACTTGGGTAGGGGAAACAACTGAACTCGAGGTCTGGTCAACCATAGTATGTTGTATCGATAATTGTTGGAATTGATTTGACAACAAATCAATGTACTTGTGTTGAGACCACAATACCATTGACATGGGGTCCAAAATTTTTCTTGGCCTTATCGATACTAGACCGTGGAGCATCTGGAAAAATCTCATAGAGCATGCTGGACTGAGAGTAGATCACTTCAGGCTGTTGTTCTCTCATTATCACCTCCTCCTCTGAAAACACTCTAGAATTCACTATGTCCTTAGATATGCATGGCATAAAAGACTTCAAAAACCACTCCAGCAAGAAAGTCAGAGGGACCTGGACCTTAATCAAGGTATTTCGACGCTACCATTCTAGGATATGATCCAAGATGTGGTCGGCCTTGGTTTGATCAAAGTTGGCTAGCAATTTGGTGCCAACATCAAATCTCATGGTTAACTGGAAATTGTTCAAGAAGGCCATCACCAAGTCATTGAAGTAAGAATATCTCAAGCGATCGAGCTCAATATACCATTTTGCGGCACCCCCTATGAGAGTGCATTGAAAAAGGCACAACTGGATGAAGCCATCCCTCAATGAGTTTAACGAGCACCATAAATGAAAAGTTGTCACATGATCACCTGGATCTTCACCAGGCTTGCCTTCAAATTTCAAAATATCTAAGGGAAACTTAGCCAGCATGGGGGGGCAACGTGGATCGTGAAAAATTGGGTCATTCAACAATCTCGACAGGTCTGGAAGATGAAGCATTGCCAAAAGTGGTAGTTTAGGTTGAGTAATATGTACAGGAAAAGAGGGTCCTCGAGTTTGACTGGCACCAGGTTGCCAGGAAAATTTGAGCCGTTGGCCATGGTTCTAGTAGAAACTGTGGCCTTGACCAACATACAAAAATTTCGTGTGTTGGGGTATCATCGATTGAATCCCATAATTGGATGACATATCTTTCATGAGGATTTATCCCTGTGTTGTGTTCCAAGGATTTTGGAAGGGGATGCCCCCATCCGATTCAACGGGCATGGGTACAGAGCCCTACCCAGGGTTCCATTGAGTATGGAAGGGGTTTCCCCTGACTGACATCCCTTGTAGGAGAACTGATCACTGCTAAGGATTCCAAATACCCTGAGTGGAGAAAACTCTAGTCATCTCTCCCTCTAAAGGAATAGTACCCTGCACGAGGTTCTGTTGCCCAAAATCGAGGTTGCCCTTGGCTAAGACAACAGTTGAAGAAAAAGCGTTGCTACCAAACGTGCCAAACAAAGAGAATGACATAGATCCCATCGACATTATGTAAGACAAAGGTCCTAAAATGCCTGCTCCAAACAATCTATAATTATCATTCAACCCAATTGGTTGCTAGAAAGCACTATCGAGCGAGGGAGGAGGGATATGACCCCCACCGTAAGGGATATCATTAAAGGAGATTGAAGCACCCCCGATTGACCCTTGCATGGTAGCGTTTGAGCTCACTTCCCCCAGACCCATGGTCTATAAGGTGGAGCAGGTAAGAATCGAGTTTGAATCAAATCCAGGCATCCCATATGAGAATGGAGGGCCCGTCACACTCTAAGTAAACATAGTGGTGGTCGACGCTGATAATGGTATCATACCACTACCTAAAGTAGAGGGAGTCGAGACCACTATGGTCTAGACTGGAGAAGGAGGGAGAGGTAAGATTCCCCCTATGGTTGTAGCCGTAACGAGAGTATGAGGAATCCCAGATGAAGTAACAACATTTGCTTACATTATTGCTTGTGAAAATAACTGGTGCTTAGAGGGTTTCACCTCAGGAGGGACAACGTGTATCAAGATCGGTGTCGAAAAGTCAGTGATCGAAGGGTTGGATGGCCTGAGATCCTCTGACTCAAGTTTGGAAAATTTAGGTTCCTATGGAGTCGAATAGTCTCCTCGTGGAGTGGGCTCAGGCACAGTTTCTTGCGGCCTGGTCACTTCAAATGACCCTTGTTGGTCAAGTATTCACCATAACAGTGGCGGAGGTGGCTCCAATGGAATTGATGATAGACCTTGAAGCCTTCACGACTGACGAAGCTATTGATATTCCACCTTATGAAATGATCAACTGACACAGTAAGGATTGACTAGCATTTAAACACCAAGCACACGCTAAAAATTTCCTATAGACAAATCAAGCAGTCAACTATCTAGTAGGAAGGGAAATTGCGCCAATCAACACTAGAGAAACTAACTAGTGTAAGTGAAACTCGAACATGGAAGTCCCCTTGGATTATACTATGGGAAGCGTAATCCGACGTATTCCATAGGTACCATGGTATACCCCCACAGTCACCTGTGTAAGTCCCTAGAATATGGGAAACTAAGTTTCCATCTCGTAGTCAGTCACTAGGTGGGTATAGTCAATAGTTGGGTGGATCGCAATGAACAGGATAAAAAGTCTGAAACCTATCAAGAGTATCGAGAGAAAATGGTCCAAAATACAACAAAGGATATCGAATGGATTTGAGGTCCATGAAGCTCCATAGGCAAATGCAATTGGTATTACTCCCGAGATAGATCCTCAATATGTGTTCCCCACTACATTCAGTTCGACTTTGGAGGGGTTATCTCCATTTCCTTTCCTCACGCGACCTTGTGTTTATCCCCTATGTTAGAGGGGTTCTGGATAACTTTTATGACACCGGAATTAAACACTCGCTAACTCATACTCCAATGTTTAATTTAATGTCCTTGAAGAGTTTCCTCTCCAACCTAATTCAAGGCCCTAAACCCTAAGCTAGTTTGTTGACCCTACAAACAAAACTTCTAGTGTATTTTAGATTAAGTGTTCTTTTTAAAGGATTGATTTACTCAAAGGATATGGTGGTGAAACTAATGATGTTATAAAGATACAAAAAAGATGAGAAAATTAAAGCACTTTAAAGAAAAATTACTTCAAATCCAAAAGCAAAGCTTTATAACTAACTCTCTGTAACTCAACTTTTCTTAACTAACTTTTCAAGATCTTGTAAATAAAAACTAAAACCTACTTTTGCTTGATTAAAATCTACTTATGCTTCAAGAAATCAAGAAAGAACTTGAAAAACATACTCTTTTTCCCTTTTGCAAATAATCAAGTCTAACTACTTTACCAAACTGAAAAGAAAATTCTTTTTTTTTGGAATGCATTAAAGAGAAAAACTGAAATAAATATTTTTCTTTTTTCAAAGCAAGTAAAAAGGATAAAATGAAAACTGAAACAAGACTAGAAAATACCTTTATCCCACTGCAGATCGCAAGGATTCAATCAAGAAACTAAGAAGGCATATCTACAATTCAACAACTTGCTTAGAACCTTTTTAAGAGTAACCAAAAGAAAACCAAGAAAATTAAGTAAACTGAAACCTATACCTAGGCTATGGCTATAAACAAAGACTCTAGACTAATCCAAGAAATCCCTGAGAAGTGTGAACCTCAATCAGGAAAGAGGCAAACTTCCTCTTTTTTCAAAAACTTCCCTGAATAGAGACACAGGTTGTTTCTTCAGTAGACTTAATATGTATGTAGGTTGTTTACTGAGCAAAGCGCATATGTATGTGGGATGACCCAATACAGGGCATGTACACCTTTGTATCTCTTTGAAAAAAATAAAAGAACATGCATTATTACATGGAGGGACAACTGGTATGCACCTGAAGGTGACCATAATCCCTTGAAAGAATCAGAAAACTTAAAAGAAACTTGAAAGGAAAACAAACCAATCAAACAATCCAAAATCCCCTAAAAAACCCTAGAGGCTTCCCCAGTATGGTCGCCAGTTCTACTAGCGGGAAAACCCCACTTTAACTACACCATGTTTAAAGATGTAGACAGAGTGAATAAACATCTAAAAGATAATAAATTCTCTATACTAACCCAAACATACCAAAACTAATGTAAAGAAAGCAAATGGAGAAGAGATCGGGTAACTATACCTTTGATCCCACGTCTAGTGATGATCTCCTCAAGCTTGGAAGTTCCACTGACTGCACTTCTCCTCCCAAGGATAAACTGTATCCAAATATAGGAAAACAAAGAACTACAAGCATGCTATTTTATCCATAATTTAGGGTTTGATGTAAAATGTCATGTATAAATCAATAAAAATACTCAAAACACCATCATTTGGGACAGGAAAAAGTGATTCTTTTATTCATAATTCAAAGATTATACCTTACAATCTGAGTCAGCTACCATTCCTCGAACCTATTCCAAGATCCCCTTTACCATGCTCCAAGTGCACCATGAATGAACTTCTTCTCTCAACCTTTTGATCACCTTTATAGAAGGGAAAGGGTTGACTAGAGGAAGAAGGGGTTGATGAGGGTATGCTGAGGCAATATCTCACAAAAGGCAACAATATCTTGGGCAAGGAGGGGAAGTGAAATTGGGAAGAGTTTCACTATTCTTATGCTTATCTTGGAAATGATACCCAAAAACCTCCTTTTATATGCCAAAAGGATGGTTATTCGTTTGGGTGATGGGATATAACAGGTGGATTAGTTGGGAAACCTCCAATAGCTCGTGAATTTCAACGAATTCCTTGCAACTTTTTCAAGCATATGCGGGTTGTAATGGTGAAACATGCATATGTACATGAGTTGTAGTGGTGTAAAAAGCATATGTACATGTGTTGTAATGGTGTAAGGCACATACATCTTCAAAAAAATGGTTTTTTAAGAAGATCTTCTCAACAGTGCTTTGGAAAAATATGCAAGTAAGAGAGACAAGGCCATGTATGAAAGAGTAGGGAATTTTAGGGCTATAACACAAGTCTAAGAAAGAAAATTCCAAATCCATATGTATATTTTAAGACCAAGTTCTCAACATATCTAGTTGAAGCAATTTCAACAAGCCTCTATTTTACAGGATCATAATATTTTTTAGATCACATTTTAGTCTTAGAAATCAAGTCATTTGCCTAAAGACTAGATTTTTTGAATTGTAATGCAATTAATGTAATGGAATATGATTCCTATATGTTAGAAAAGAAGCATGACTCAATCATAACTATATTTATATTTTAGGATATATTGAAACCAACTCTAGGCATAAATAGGAAGTTGGTTGACAGAGTTAGGGGTTAGATTGGGAAGTGCAAAAACATTCTTTCTCTAATTGTAAATTTTTGAACCTACTTCATAATAAACTCAATGGAAAATGTTATCTTATGGTTAGACTACCTCATCTTGTCTTATATTTTTTTCTTTTCTTACTTGAATGCATTTATGTATTTGCAAAGCATTTGATGTACCTTGTTAGTGTTTGAAAGCCAGTAAATATTTTGTTGACTGCTTATTTGATACAAGAATTGTATTCAAGTACTTTATTCTTGTTTATGAATGATATTTAGGATCAAGAATTTTCTATGTGAGTAAAAAAATTGTGAACTTACAATTTCCTTCTTTTATTGCTATATTCCTTTATCTAGCTCATCAAATTGAAAACCATTGACTAAGTATGTGTGGTGGAAACTTGATTTTGTAACCAAAAACTCTTAATGTCCTTTTCATTCCCTACTTGAACTATAAACCAATACAAAACCTAAAAAATACCTACAAACATAAAACCATTGCAATAACTAAGGTGCCCTAGCTTGCCCTTAGCAGTTAAGGGAAAATTTAGGGACTAAGATGTACAATAAGGCTTTGAGTCCAAGGTTTTAGGAATCCTCGTTGGATAACTAAATTGAAGAGATTATGTATGTGAGGGATGAGTATAGGTCCTCCAATTTTTAATATTTAATCTTGGTAACCTTCGATGTCCTTATCTTTTCCTTTTGAGAGCCTCTTAACCCCAAACTTAATGTCTTCTATAGAAAACACTTCATCCTTTGTAGAACTGTTTGGAATGTTTTCCATGGCATTAGGAGATTCATAAATATTTTTAAGGTAGAAATTCAAATCCTTCAATGGAATCATATTGTTTTATTTAGTTTTAGAAGTTAGAATTTGCCTCTAGAATTTCTTAGGATCTATCTTAAATAGGTGCAAAATATTCTCTTTCTTTCTGTTTATATAGTCTTCCCCCCCCTTTTAATTAAGGTTTTGTATCTATTTATCTTATCAAATTTTAATGATGAATTAGAAGCATACCTAATGTATTTTATAGAAAATTTACATTCATTATCGTACCAAGGGTTATTTGTACTATTTTTCTTTTTACATAGCACCTCAATAGAGAATTTGTTAATGTAAGTAGAGAGAAGTGTTGTAAAATTATGATAGTCAACTTCAATATTGTTCTGATACATTACGAGATTTAAAGAATTACTTAAGTCTTTTAAGAAAAGATCAATCTTCTGTGTGTAAAAAAGTAAGTGCCTTTGGTTATCAAAGTGCTCTTCAATGGAGCTTTTGTGCATGACAAATTTTAGAGTTAGGGTTAAATGTCTATAATCAAAGTCAAGTTTGTGGTCATCTAAAATATTAAAGTTTACTATTTGGTTTTATATGGGGATATATGATATTACATAATCAATGAAATTGATACCTAGCCCATGGATACACGTCATCCTATTAGATTTTGGACACTTCCTTAGACCATTGTAAATTATTAAATCTTGAGAACTACAGAGCTTGATTAGCTCAATACTGAACAAATTCTCGATTAGGTCTTCAGAGTTTCTTTTGTATTTGTTAGCCTAAATAAGGTCCTCATCTATCCATATAGGATTAGGGTTGGAATCATTACTTAAAATAATAACTTGATTAGTTGTATTTGTAACATTAAAGTCTCCTAAAAAAATGACACTACCTTCATTTTTCATGTAGATATCTTTCTCTTAGCTTTTGTAGGGACAATTCTTATCTAGATTGTTTTTTGTATAACAGTAGAGTTAATAGGTGCAACATAATATATTTCTATATAAATATTCATAGAGTTAATTTACGATATCTCCATCCATATGTATGATTGAGAGGATCTTTCTTATGAAGTTGAATGTGAGGAGAGATGTTCATTTTATGTAACAAGTGTTTCCTCCAACCCCTCTATAGGGGAATTATTGTTCCATGTTGGCCATAAAACAAATAATTCTATATTAGGGACCTTAGATTATTCACTCTACCAAGTTTCAACCAAGAAAATAATATCAATGTCACTCAAGATACAACTTAGTATAGGCCCTTTACTCCATGGAAAACCACGAAAGTTCCAAGAGAGGATATGGAGTGTCCCAAATTGTTATTTATTGTTATATTTTTGGTCTCTATCCCTAATAATAGATTTTCAATTATGAAAAAAATTACATTTCCCTTCCTTCCTAACTTTTTCACCTTTTGAACTTTCTTCCTTAATTAAGCTTGGTCCTCTGGAATGAGGTATTCATTGATAAATACCTAACACTTTTAAGCTTGGAGTTTTGCTAGTGTACCATATTTATGGTCATTAGAGCTTACCTTAACTTGTATCAACCTATATTTTCGTTCAATTATTTTTCCCAACCTTTTTGATTCTATGAGGCAAGTCATCTCAATTTGTGATTTATTTTTTAGTTCTTCCTTGACTATTGCGAGGGTGTCCTCATCTTTCTTCTCTTTTACACTAAAAATTATGAGGTTAAAGGCTCTTTTGTTACGTTCATGGTCTAATTCTATGAGCGTATTCATTTATTCTTTGATGGGTTTGATATCCAACTTAGGTTCCAAATGATTGTGTTGTAAAAAATGAAGTTGGATGATGATGAATAAGAGTTAGAGGTGCGACTCTAAACAGGTTGTTGGTTTTCCTAGTTTGGGTTTCAAGGGTAAATATTCGTGTATACGTGTGATTGAAATTGTTTTATTTTATGTTTTAAGAATTTATGTGTGCAATGCATTACTATGAAAGGTTTAAAAAATTACACACACATATGCGAACATTTTGGTGTTTCTTTATGGTGTATCTGTTGATGTTCTTTTTACTGCTTTACTTTACATGTGTTTTATGCAATAATGATATAAATCATGCATATGTTAAAAAATATAAATCATGCTAAACAATGTTTGTTAATGTGACAGATTCCAATCTAAAATTTCATTTGCAATATTGTCTACAAATTGATTTTCACTTCTAGGAATATGTGTGAATGTGATGGATTCAAAATTCCTTGAAAAAAGTTTGACTTGTAGGTACTTTCTAAATAGCCAAGGGTGAAAAACGTGGTAAAATTGATTCAATTACAAGATGACAAGCTGAGAATCCAAGAATACACTGGAGTGGAGAATCTGAATTTGAGGAACATTGGCCAGTAGGCTGATCACATCAACATACTCTTCTTGGATATTCGTAGCTAGACCGAGGCATACATCGTTTGATTGAATCAGTTTGTGTGAAGGTAAATAAATGGCCCAAGCCATTAAAGATATATTTTGAGTTCGTTGACTAACACTGCTAGAAAAAATTATGTGATACACCCATGAATGATTCATTGGGTAAAGTGAAAAGGACAATAAAAAATAATTGTGAAAGGGATTTTGATGTGTGTGTAAAAATATTAAAATATCTATAACATTTTTATAAAAAAAATATGCACATGGAGGTTTTTTGGAGTAGGGTGGCTACTCAATGGTAGAATCTCTTCAAATACAACCCATTGATAGGGTCTTTGAAAATTCCACCCTTAGCGTGAGCAAAGGTGTATGCTCCCCTTGTGAGGTAGTGTTTGACGATGAAATGGCCTTGCCAAGGAGATTTAAATTTTCCATGGCCTAAGGCATCATGGGTGATATCATAGGCTTAGACAAGGTGACTTTCATTAAATGAACGAGGGTTAACTTGATGATTGAAAGTGGATTTTGATTTTTTTGGGGGAGCCTTGTTATGTTGTAATGAGGAACATTGATTTTCATTGATGGTCTCTAAGGTGATTAGGAATTGTTCAAGGAGAGTGGTTTTTGGTAGTAGTTCAACTGCTATTTGGAGTTTTGGTATTTCACACTAGATGGGTAGGACTACTTCCACCCTTTGGATGAGGTAGAAGGTGGTGAAGCTCGTGGCCATTTTGACGATCATTTGATATGCCCAGAGTGATGAGAAAATCATGTGATGCCAATTAGTTTTTTGTTTATTCATTGTCTACTACAACATGGTCTTAAGAAATTTGTTGATAGCCTTAACCTAACCATTAGACTATGGGTAATATGAGAAGTGAACTCATGGTTGAAGCCAATACAAGAGGATAATTCCTGAAACACTTGATTTTCAAAATGTTTTTCGTGGTTCGAGACTAGCTGTTGGGGGACCCTGAAGCATGTGATGACACGATTAAATAAGAATCACATCGTTGTATATAGCATGTTGTATAAAATGTTCATAGCTTCAACCCATTTGGTGAATTAATTGAAAACACCAATAATGTGCTTATGGCCATTGTTGGATGGGGGATTACATGTCGTAAAGTGGATGCCCCACTTGTAGAAGGGATCAACTATGATGATTGGGTGTAAGGGAGCTAGTGGAGCTCACACTTTGTGTGTGAACACTTGGAATTTGGTACATCACTTGAATTCCTGAATATAATCATAAAACAAAGTGGGCTAAAAGTAACCTACCCGAATGACTTTATGGGTGGTGGATATTCCAAGAAAATTCCCTCTGCAAGCGCCACTGTGGAAATCATTAAGGATCTATTAGGCCTCTTCAAGGCTGAGGAATCGATGCAATATGGTGTCTACTCCTCGATGATATAACACATCCCCAATACAGAGGTATCGAGGGGCTTGGTGGAAGATTCGTTGAAGATCATCCCAAGAGAGATGTGGACCAAAATTTTTTGTGCAAAGGTAGATGAGGATATCTTCGTACCAGGGGTTATTGGATGAGAGAAAAATTAGAAGTTTATCAGGGAAGTTTTCATTCATGGATGAGTCCTAGATGTCAAATGAAAAATCTTTGTGGAAATCTACAAGGATGAGTGCCTTCTTAATTTTGGGAGTGGTGAACTCTAGATAAAATTATTTCAGAATTACAATCCATTAGGAGAATTGTCCATTGATTTGTCACTGGCTAAGTAAGTACCACATTGGGTTGGAGTTTGTGATGATTTTTTTTGTTTGTAGAAAAACATAATGGCATAGTTTTTGAATTGTGTGAATCACAACCAGGGCCAACTTCTCTTCATGATTGTAGTTCAAAGGAGGGCCTAACAACGTTTTACTTATGTAATAAATGACATGCTCTTGCATGTCCTCCCCTTGTTAGACGAGGACTCCTATGAATGACACCTTAGAAGATAAGAGGTACAGGGTGTAAAATTTGTTGAATTTAGGGGAACTATGCATGGTTACATGGGCGATAGTTCTTGTTCTGGGTGAATTTGGAGCCTATATTTCCTCCTTTATGTTAGTGTTTTGTCTCAAACCTTTACATTATATTCCTTAATGATTGATTATGGATTTTTTTGATTGAATTTCATTGATTATCACATGTTTTGTTGCCTCTTTTGAGGTTTTGATTCCTTCAAATTGTGAAATGCACATGACTTCCCTAAGTCAACTTGATACTTTGGCTCAACCCATAAACAATTTGATCCTCATTAGTTGTAGGTATTCAAACTTCTGTTACATTGATTCTAAAACCTTATAAGTGTTTTACTTGTTTGTTTTTGGAATCCTTTTCTTTGATTTGGAGGTTGCTTAAGTTGCATTAATCCTTGTTTTCGAGTCTCTCATTCTTCTCTTCTTGGGAAAATCTTTGATCCCATGAGTGTACTCTTGAGATCTTTTGGAGTTGTTGCAACTTTGCATTGATATTTTATCTTTGTTACTTGAATTTTGAGGTTTCATAAACCGATTTTCCTTTACTTTTCATGTTTGGGTTCTTGTTTGAACAAGTGTTGAAAGCATCTTTGTGTTTAGATTCTTTTAGCCTAGTTGAATAATTGTTTTCTTCATATTATTCATCTTTCAAATTATTTGCAAGTGGCATTGAATAATTTCATTTTTATTGAAAGAAAAAGAAAAGAAGACTCTATTTTGAGTTTTCATGTAATTTGAAAAGAAGATAGTATTCATTCTACTTTTCTAGGTGGAATTTTGGGCATTTACTTGAGTTAAATAGATATTCTCCTTTCCTTGGATAGAATTCATCGAAAAAAAATCTCTTGCATTTCATTATTTTTGCATGGTTTTGGAGTCGAGTCATCACACCCTATTGAGTAAGAAATAACCATTAAAAGGAATGACGTACACAATCTAAAATCAATTAGACTTTGTTTTCTTGGATAAAAAACCAACAAGTCTAGGATTTTAGGGCCTTGATAGAAGGGTGGAGAGTTAAATATTCAAGGATATTAAGCAAGACTTTAGAATAATAGAGAGATTAAAAATCTAGTAGTAGCAATTAGCGTTAGTCGAGAAATCTCCTCTCACACAGGAGTCAAACACGAGGTCAAGCGAAGCGATTGGTTGATATTTTCCATCTTCATTTCACCTAGTGGGAGTATTGCAAGTTTGGGCCTTTGAAGAGTGGAAATTCCTTGGGGTGACACCACTTCTTCTTAGTTTTTTGGGTCATGGATTTATTTTTGGAGTATTGACTGTTAACTATCCCTTCGACCGTTCGTTGTGAATTGGTAAACATAAAAACCTCTCCTAGGATTCCACATAGGTGACTTTAAGGGGGGTTCCTTTTGTAAAGAAGGCTCCTTGTGGTACCTATGATAAATGTTCAATATCAACTTCAACAAACCAACAGGGTATTTTCCTATGGGCTCTTTCTTGCACCCTGGGGGACTGTTGTGTGGAGATTGTCATAATTGTTGATCGTTTCTTCATTGATGTCCTCATATCCCATTTTCGAAAGATCCTTACTTACTTTCTCGTTGATATAAGGGAATTTTTTTCTTGCTCTTATATTTTAGGGACTTTAGTAATGTGTTCTATTTGATGCTTACTAGACCTTAGGTTGAATCTGCATCAATGGTGATAGTTCCTGAGGTTACCAACCAAGGGACCCCTTTTCATGGGGAACCTTATATTTTTCCTTCTTTTGGAAATGTTGGTCCTCCTTAAATTTCTACATTGAATCTTCCTGGTTTCATTGTGGGGTTACGAGTATGGTTATTTTCCACTCCTTTGGCCTCGAATTCCCTTTTCATTTCCCAAGAAAGTTCTTCAATGCAAGAACATCAACCTCCTATTGACCTTTTCCTTCTTCACCCATTGTGTCTTCTTCCCTTTCTTCTTCCTCTCCTGGTGAAATCCTTGAAGCTAGTAATCAGGAAGCTAAGAATAAGAAGAGAAGGAAGAACAAAAAGAAGAAAAATAAGCAAGAGGGTAATTAAATAGCCACTATAATGAGGTATGATAATGTTAAAAAGTAGACCAACATAGGTCACAAGCCAAAATTCCTTTACAGGATTTGTAAGGGTGACCACCTTCTTAAACATTTCCCTGGTATTCCCAAGGTCTAGGAAGTGTGGTCTATGATTTCTCAACAATCCATGTCACTAGATACTACAGGTTATGTTGGTGAAAATCCATCAACTAGTGATCATCATGTTGGGGGAAAAAGGGTAAAGTTGGAATGTTGGACAGTTGGTTGTCATTGAGGTCAACCATTGGAGCATTCGAGATACCCTAGAGTTGTGATCAAGATTAATGGTAATTTATTTTTCATTGATGTCAACAAGAGTGGTTGATGTCAATAGGTGTGATGGGTGCATTTGATGAAGTCTACATGGAGCCTCAAAGGTGTGGTCATGAGACCCAAATTTGTTTGAGGAATAAGGATATGAAGGACAATGCAAATGCAGGTAACACACTCGTATATGGATAGTCCTCATCATGTGTTTTCCAACGGTAGTTGGTACACCACATGGTTCCTCACAGTTAGGGAGATATGCCCTCATGAAGTTGGAAGCCCGAAAGAATGTTTAAGAAGCCCCTAATTGGTTACAAGTCAATTAATGAAAGGGTTAAGTGGTTGTAACAAGAAACCCTTAAAGTAAGGAAAGAGTCTACTTAGAAAAAGTATAAATACACCACAATAAGTCTCTCATAGGTACACACACACACTCTATTGATTATATATCTTATGAATAACTTTTGGTATATTGGTGAATATGAGGTTGAGTATGAGATAATAAGTCTGAGGTTGCAAAGGAAGGTCAAAGGAGAAAGTCTTGGAGTTGCAAAAAATGTGAGTAACCCTAGTTTTTGAGGTATCTGTGGGTTACTGGTTAGAAGGGCGTGGATGTACATGGGATGTAGAGGAGAAAATCATGGATATATGTGGGTAGTATAATATAAATTCATGGTTTTGTGAAAATATTGTGAAAGGGTGCGAAGTGATGCTTGTACAAGGTTGTTGATGACCAGGTTGGTTTACTCATTTGTTATCTAACACAACAGGGTGTCTACAGGATCATGGGTATGCTTATGTGTTATTTTAAGGATTATGCTTATGTTATTATGGTACATGCTTGAGGCATGTCATGGTAGTGATTGTGCATGGTACACCTTGGTGATGGTATGATACATTGTTAGAATCACATCTTGGATACTTGGCATATATGGTATATTAGTGATATGGCACATGTTTGATTGTATATATTGGTACATGGTTTATGTTTTTTGGCACATACTTGAGGCACATGGTTTGATTTATATCTTGGTTACAAGTTGATAATGTGATGGTCATTACTTTGGCATCTTGTTTATGAATTGGTATATGTTTGAGGCACATCTTTGGTGAATGGTTTAAGGCATATTATTGGCATGTATGAGGTGCATGTCTTGGTGATATTGGTACATGTTTAGGTACACCTTGGTGAGGTTATGGTG
>ML828463.1:0-22018 GCA_009831015.1 Picea engelmannii | reverse complement strand
GGGGGTATAGAGAGAGGGAGAGATTTTTTGAGAGTATGAGTCGGAGAGAGAGGGAGACAGGGAGGGGGGATAGAGATATTGTGAGTGATAGGAAGGGGGAGAGAGAGAGGGAAGGGGGTATAGATAGGTAAAGAGAGAAAGGGGGGGAGAGTGTGGGAGAGAGAGGGAGAGAGAGGGAGGAGCATACACTGAGTGAGAGAGGGAGGGAGATATAGAGTGAGGGTTAGATATGGGTATATCTAGGAGATATGGAGAGGGGGGGAGGGGGGAGAGGGATATAAGGGGAGGGATCAATACAAGGAGAACACTTTCTAACAAAGGTTTTTAGTGTTACAAAATTTGGAAAGATTTTCAAAAAAAAATTCACTACAAACTCCATTTGATACAGATGTTTTAGTGGAGGTTTTAATGGATGTTCCATATAACTAAAAAAATTAGGTGGGTGGAGGTTGTCGCAATTTTTTTTTTTCTAGTTCTTTTATTGTCAAAACACACTGGTGTGCCATTAAATATTACACCTTGGTGTGTACCAAAACATAAAATGCACTAGAATGACCTTACACCAAATCCCTTGGAACGTACATAAAACTAAAAAAATCATTGGTGCACCATTACATAAATTCTCGGTGCATACATAAAACAAAATTACACCAGGCACCATTACATGAAAATGACCCAGTGTCTACATAAGGAGAAAATGTGTTAGTTCACCATTACATTATTTCCCTAGTGCTTACATATGAGAAAAAAACACTCGGACATTTATGGTTATTATGCCCCAAATTTCCATTTTGTTGTATGGAACTCTAGTGTGCTTGTTTTTTATGTCCATTATGACTCTTGTATAATTCATATGTTTTGGCATGTATAACAAATATAACGCCCCAGTGCATTTGTATTATTAAATGCACCAATGAATTTAAGTTTTTTAAAGCATTGATGTTGTTTTTATATTTAAATAACCGATGTGTATTTATCACATGCCCATTGTATCATTTGAAAACAATATATAGTATTGCACATTTTATGCACTGATGATTCCGTATAATTAATATGTACTAGTTATTTAGTATTCTTAATATGCACCGGTGCATATAGCCCCTTAAAAAAACATCGATGTCGATATTATTCCAGGCCCCATTTTGTGAGTCAATAAGAATGCACCAATATGTATATATTTTAATTAATTGTTATTTTACAAATATTTTTTATAATCATATTGTTTTTATATTTTTGTTATTGCATTTTGATATAATGAAAACATTAATTCCTTATCCAAGGGATTACACCTCTATTCTTTGCAACGATAAAAAATATTCACATATTAATTAATCATGTATTTGCAACAATAAAAATTATTCACATATTAATTAATCATGTATTTGCAACAATGTAAATCATTCACATATTAATTAATCAACAATACAACATTTTACAACATTTGACAATGTAATTAAACAACAAACCCATTTTATTATATATGAATAAGAGACCCATGGTCATACAAAATGGGACAACATGAAGGTCCACAATAAGAAAAATAAAACCAATATGTAATTGTTACATTTAGTGGTAACATGTGCTCATGCAATTGGGACATTATGTCCACTACATTAAACAAAAATATCCTTGATTTTTACAGACTCATATTACAAAACTACATACAACTTATAGTAACTTTCAATTATATTGATTGTCATTCATCACCTGAACTGTTGTCATTCCTAGAGTTGTTTTCATCTCTCATTTCTTGATCAGTTGTAGGAAATATTGTACTTTGGTAATCTAAACATATGTTTTCTTTCTCGACTTCTCATTGACGTTCCAATTGCTCATGTTCCATCTACAAAAGTAGAACTAAAGCGTAATAAATAAATCTAATTTTATAATATAGTAGAATATACATGTTTTCAGAGATCAAAACGTGTATTGTAGCATTGACTGATTCATAAACCATACTGATCATTTAGAAGCTTTGCCTCATGTCAGTTATCACGAGATTTTATATTATCTCATCTCCATACTTTGTTTCTTTCATGTTTAATATGCCATGACAAAGCATTTTTGATACAATTAATATAAAAGTTTCTTATTGTTAAATTAAGTATAAAACAAGAGAAGTTAAAGAACATAACTACTTACAAATTTCTGAATTAAACCTTGATACTTCAACATATAATCACAACTCTTAGTTAAACCAATGTTGATCAATTGTTTAGTTGACTTTTCTTTGTATGTTAGCACATATTAGTAGACATGCATAGATCAATGTAAATTAATTATTAAATGCAAATATCACAACAAATATGAAAACTTAAGTCACGTTGAAATCATAAGTACTCACAAAATTTGCGATCAACCATTTTTTTCCTTGTCATCCTGTCTTATGTGTTGATTGGGTTCCATTTTGTTTTCTTTTCTGCAACAAAAAAATTGAAAATTAGTATTCAATAGGATAAATAAATTTGATGTACATTAAAGAATAGATGAATGATCACATACCTCTGATGCAAGTTTTTGTTGGGATGCATCCTCCTATGATGCAATTATATTCATTTCATTTACCATCTCCTTGTAATTTATTTTGGACATCCCTACCATCATGTATTGGATTTATCCTTGTTTGTTGCTTGGAATTTTCATAATCTTCTTGAAAAATGAAAAAAATCACAATAATGTTTCTTAAATGGACATGCAAGTCAATATAGAAAAAAAAATTGTTTTGTAATTATTGGAACATATTATAGAAAAACATGTTTAGTAATAATACCTTGTATATGACTCTTTTTTGTTATTGTAAGTTTTTTCTATTGCAAGTCTCACGGGTCTCATTGACCATGGATCCAAAAATTCATTTTGTAGTATACATATAACCTAATTCTTGGAGTCACTGGATTGATTTTTGTATTGTATGTGAAAATAATGTATATATGTTATCTCCACTGTATCCCTCAAAGATCTATAAAACATTTTACCCCTCTCATTAACTTAAAACACCACTCAAGATGAACTGATGACCAAGTCGTCATCATCATTTACATCCTTAAAAATTGTTATCCTCTTAGGATGATATTCAATTCCCTTGCTATCAATCACCGCATAACATTAAAAAAAAGTGAAATCGAGTGTTTAAAACTTGTTAGCCATTAATGTTAAGAAATTCAATTTTAGTAAAAGTCAAAGAAAAACTTAATGTTGATTTCCTTTCGATCCACATATTTCCTCTCTTTGCAACATTTCCATAAATATTTTACACTCTTTTGAACTCAGATTGTGAACAATCTTATCGAGTTTCTTCAATTTTTTTCTTTCCATGACACACATTAACCAATACACATTATTGATTTAAACGTACAAATATTTCAAATTATATATTAACATTTTAATAAAACTTAAATAACTTGACTACCTCTGTTCTTGGGATGAGATACTATCATTCTTGTTGTAATAAAATGATTTGTTTGAACCTCTATCCACCATATTGTATAAAAAAACCCAGGAATCATCAAAAATAGAAATTATTAAATTTTATACAATCTGGTATTTTGATGCTCTTAATTAAATAGAATGCACTAGGGCATGAAGGATATACTCGCACCAACATGTACTATTATTCATTGCACACCGCTAACCTGCACACATATGATACAAAATTAATACTATTTATTTTTTTGACCAATCAGTGCTTTATACATATATATGCACTCCAGTGTGTTTGTCTATACAGTAAACACTGGGGCAATTTCCCTGTATAGTGTGCACCATGGCATTTTTCCTGTACAATGTGCACCATGTACCACAAAAATTAAAAATTAAAAATCACTTACAACAAAATATTTGACAGGGTTTGGTATCCTATTCAATGAGTGGTACCATTTCAATGGATACGAAATTCCCTATATGAAACTAAATAAACCCTATAAAAATATATTGCTTAAAAAAATAAACCCTAAAAAAATCTATTACTTATAAAAATAAACCTTATAAGAATCTATTACTTAAAAAAAGAGGGGAACAAGAAAACAAAACAAGAAAGCTACAACTTCCAATATTGAAGGTAACCATGAAACCCTTATATTTTTTTTAACAAGCATTGAAAATAGCTTAAATCAAATAGGGAAAGATTGAAATGATCAGTAGAATGAAATCACATACCTGAAATTTATTATTTGTAGATTTGTATGTGCCCTATGGATCCTTTCCAATTTTGTCTCTTCAAAAAAATCTAGCCACTCCAAAGTCTTTCATGGTAAATATCTCTTCCACAAATCTTCCCTTTAAATTTTGCCAAAAAAAATGAACTAATAAATAGTGTTTTCATTTATAAACAAATACGCTTTGAAAAATGAAATTCTCTCTCTTTTTTCATTGTGTTTTTTCAATAAGTATGTAAAAACAACTATTAAACTATATATTTTAAAAATTAAGTTTGTCGTCAAATTCATGTGCCTCACCAAAACGTGCGCTCCGATGTGTATATAGTAAAATATGCACTGATACTAATTTTATCAACCAAATAGAAATGCAAACCTCTGCTATTAGAATTTATAGATGTTTTGGTTTGCAGAGGTTTTAATGGATGTGACTGTATGATGTGTTTCATATTTTGTTGCACCGGTGCATTCTATATATATGGACGCACCGAGGAATTATAAAATAAATGAACGCATCAATACATTTTAATATCATATCCATGCATGCATTGATGATGGTTTTGGATCAAATGCAGGTAAAAGAATGTTATAATATCAAATGGCCAATACTTCAGATTCCATCTCATTCCATATCATTGTCAGTTTGTCAACTTCTCTCATACCCTTTGAATTAAGTCTATATTTTATTTATAATTCATTCATTTGATTTAATTTATGTCATTTATGCACGCGTATTTGAATAATTGTTCATTGAATTTTGTAGGATCATAAATTGGGATCGTGTTTGGAAGAGAAAGATATTCCACCAGTGAAAAAATGTGGCAAGATCTTATTAGGAGAAAGATATTGTAGACAAAGTTTTGATGAACATAGATAGTTTCTTAACCCTACCAATTGTAACATGCCATATTCCAGAAACCTGCATCCTGGGTCAACAATATTACATTATGAATTGGATCTCTTTTATGAAATGCCAGTGGTATGTGGTTGTTCAAAATGTAAATGGCTAAAGAAGAACCCTCGACATGTCACATTGTCACATTATACTAATGATGAAGTACCCAAAGTTGATGGTCTAATACCGCCCACTGTGGTCAATAGTCAGATAGGTGATATACAAAAGACACGTAGGAATAATTCCATGTGATCCATTTTTGAAAAGTTGGAATATAGATTAAGTATGTTTCCTCCTAAATTGGCCAACTAGTCTTCTTCTATTGAGTCAACGAAGAGTTATTATAGTGAGCCAAAGTATGATATAAATACTACTCAAAACATCACTACTAGGAGATCAAAAAAATTGTATGATCTAAGAGAAAAAATTTCCAAGCACACCAAAGTATGTTCAATTGTTGGAAGGTAGCAATGAATTCCCTTTGCTTATCCATCTACAAACTAAATATCAATCCATTTACAACTGATCCTTGTATGGTGCTTGGCCATTATCCATTCATGTGGCCGATGTTGGAACCAAATTTTATTTTTGTGGTAATAACGATATGATTGACAAGTCTAAAATAGATGTTACAAATCTTTGGTTGTTTATGCTTTCACATGTATTTGTTCCTCCCAAATAATTAGTGGCACTTATGCCATTTTGTGGTCCTCTTTATAGTCGGTTCAATTACTTAAATATTTTCAAATACAAACATAGCATTTCCATGTATAGTATGTGCATGAATGGTCGTGCTTCTGGAAACTTTACCAGGAAAACCATGTTATATATAAACGATCATCCATGAACTCATGTGGATGTCATAGGGTTCATAAATAGTTGCAGGGCCTCATTATTTAGTGCAAATGTTTTCTTTGAGGAACACTCCAACGATAAAGAGTTCTTTATGAAAAGGAATGCATTTAGATTTGTTGTTGTGCATGCAATATGTAGCTTGTCTCCTCGTGAGAAGTTGTTAATAAACTATAAATTTCGTAGACCACCAATGGATTTTCAAAAACATCTTGCATTGGGTCTACCTTTAGATGTCCCATTGGGACTTAAGAAAAAAGATGATTGAGTAATTGTATTTTTTTATTTTCAATGGAACTAATTTAAATGTGTTTCTAATTCGATATTAGTTTTATAAAAAAATTGGTTGCATGTTACAATCATTGTATCAAATATGGGGACTAAGCTCCCTATAACTTATACACATGGACTTTTGTTTATTTTATTTATTGAGTTTTCTGAATATTTTATATACTTTTATATATTGATAATGAACCTTAGCCATTATAATCCTTGCACAGTAGAGATTGTATTAGGGCCTAATATGGCCCACATGTTAAAAATAATGTCTTTTCCCTTAAATTGGATGCTTTATGGATTATTCATGATGCAATGGGCTCTATAATATCAAATAGGCTCACAAAGGGAATATAGAAAGCGTCATTTATTTAAAGATATCTTAGGATTAATTGTGGAGTAAATATGATAGTTGTATATTAGTTATTTGATAAGACATCTCTATTAATAAAATGATTTGTATTACATGATTACAAAAAATATGAGAATGAATATTAGTAATTGTAGAATTTACATAGAACACTAATGCCATAGGATGCATGCACATTAGGTAAAATTACAAATATTGGGAGGGAATGTATCATATGTCCATGTTATAAAATGAATTTATATCAAATTTTATTTTGTCTTAAAAAACATGGTGGTGGTTGGGATTGCATAAACCAATTAATTGAATTCATCATTTCTAGATCATTTGTCATTATATTTGATGAAATTGCATGTATCTATAGATCTATTTCTATGGATTCAAAATATATATTTTTATATAAATGTTATTATTTAATGAATTACATGCATTTATAAATATATTTTTATTAATTCCAAATATATATAAAACATTATAAAAATATTATTGTATCCTATTATTTTAATATTTTTCCTGTAACATGTATCATAATTTAAAAATACATGTCTATGTTTTTGCAATAAATTTTAACACAATCATTTTTAAAAAATTGACACATTCATCTACAAACTAAAAAAAAACATATTGATTCTATTAACAACTTTATTAAAAAAAATATTATTAATATAAAGTGAGGTGCATTTTATAGTCTAATATGACACTTGGCAAAAGTCACTCCAATATATTTATTGAAAGAAAAAAAAGAATATCCGGATATGGAAGGTATTTGTACCATCCCTACTCATAAATATAACAATTATAAATGTAATTATGAACAATTTTTATAATGTTATCAATAAAATAAATGAGAAAATAAAATTTTGCAAAGTAATTTTTCTTTGTAAATATGTTTAATCAACATATTTTATCTTGTTGGAAATTAAACAATTCATCTTGAAGATGAATTTAACATTATATGGCATTAATAATTTAAGTTTTCACAATTACAATCCAAAGTAAATGATTTCATAAAACTAAAGTTAAATATTATATGACAACTCTAAATTATAATGAGTGATGCATCTTAAATTTAATTCAAAAATAGGCAAATCATTAGTGTACTTATTATACATTTTATAAATCAAACAACAACAACATCAAATTGATTTGAAAAAACACAATATACATGCGTGTTACATTTTTTATAACACACTAGTCCATTTGAAATCTCACTAGAGTGGTTTTCACGTAAAAATGCACCGAGAAACAATTTAATCGACAAAGTACATATGCAAACTTCCACAATTAAAGTTTTGTGGAGCAACAAACATAGGTCACCCTTCCGTGCCACTCATAATTTAGTGCATGGAATCGATCCTATGCCACTTCTTTAGTTCTCTGCCTCACATATCATCCTTCATGAGCTGCTTAAATTTATCCAAGATACCATCTTTTCATTCTTGTAGCTATAATATAAACTGACATAAATTTGATTGTAGATCACATACCTACACCTCATGTTATTTACCTCGAGGGGGCTTATCTAATAGCTCTTTGAGGATTAGGATTAGTTTCGTATCCCCAAAGCATTTGTAACTAGGGCCCTATCCTATGGCACCAAGCACATCAACTTCATTCCCTTCCAAGTCCATCATCTTGGCCCCTACTTTCGAATAATTAGGATCTCCAAGATTCCCACTGCCCCTTTTCCCTGTTCAACAAGAAAGAATCCTAGTGGGTGTATTAATTGTGACATTTTTTCAACCTCAAGATTGACCTACGATCCATATTGTATATTTAATAGAATTTAAGAAGCATATTTGAAAAAATAATTGATAATCCATAAACTTTGTCAACATGTCTTATCGCTAAATATTTAGCATTGCCTTGGCCTTAGCTCGCTACTCAATGAAATCCTCACTCATGTACTTACTAAGAAGTTTATCATGCTTCTTCTTATCCACAGCCATGCTCTCAATCGATTTCTCATCCCAAAGGATGACATGGGAAAATAAACTATTTCTCTCTCTGTTGTTGGTTTCCATTGTCCTTCTCTCCCATTTATTCTGCCACATGCTCATCTTCCATGAATAGGATCAACTTAATTGCAATGACCTCTMTGCTYTTGATCATCATCCTAGCATCCCTCTAGATAGAATCAATCCTTTGCCTCTCCCTCAACACTATGGCCTATGTCTCCTTCTCTATGGGCCACTTGACTGTCTTCAAAATATTATTCTCATCATTGTTGTCTCCATAATAACTKATGTCAATTCACTTGTAGATCACATACCTAGACTTCCACTTCTTCTCCTTGTGGGGATTATCAAATATATTTTTTACTGTGGGGAGGAATTTCTCAATCTCACTTGTACAATTGATTTCTAGAAGATGAAATGTTACAATATTTTAGCAACAAATTGTACAAGTGCGGTTGGGAAATTTCTCCCTGGCGTCAAAGAGCTATTCAATAAGCCCTATAAGGAAAATAAGAGGAGGTCTATGTATGTTATATATAAGAGAATTGAAACCAATTATTATGGATACAGTGATGACAACAATGATATCTTGGAGAAATTTGAGCAACTCACGGAGGAGGAGGTGCGAGCCAAAGCACTAAAGGAGTTGTTGGAATATTGCTTCTTTTTTCCAATATTTAACACCACTTAATCATTAATATTATTAAACACAAGAAATGATCAACAAAGAAGAACAATACACAAAATTTTAAAATGAAAGACCATAAATGTTCTTTTTATATATTTATATCAAGTTTATTTTTCATTTAAAAGAGACAACTTGTATGTGACACCAATCTGCTTTTTTGAGCACCAACTAAAGGAAACGTTAATCCCTTGTTTTGAGCACCAAATCAAGGAGACAACAATCCCATGTCTTGAGAACCAACTCAAGGAGACAAAAATACCTTATTTTTCAATAACAAACTTGAGGAAGCTACAACTCCCTATTGATCAGGCTCCAACCTTTAAAGGAATTTAATCCTCCCATGTTCCACCCTTCCACCCTCACCGCGTTTTGTAATATTCAAACTTCAATTTATTCCTTTGGACTCTTCTTTTGTTTAGATATTCCTATCAAATCATCGAGTCTCACCTTGTTTCAACATATTTTCTTGTTTATATAGTCATCCAACATGTATATGACATTGATCCATTGTGTCTCTTTGTAAATAACAATGAACCAATGTACCTCTTCAATATAAGAATGTATCTCTTCATTATAAGTATATGCCTTTTCAATATAAGGTAGTAGTCATACTATTTTAATTAATACAGTGTCAATGAACCATTATTTCTTTTACATCGTTTAGTCACATTTTAAATTGGGTCAATAGATTTTGACTATCATGATTTAATTCACTTTTTACCTTACCGTTGGTAAAATTTGGATTAATGAGAGGGGGGATGAATTAGTAATATAGAGAAATTTAATATTTTTTCACAATAAAATGAAAGTGTTATATCAATGTAGCATTATCATCCAATAGTTTCAGAGTAAATAAACAATGAAAAAGTGAGAAATCACACACATGCACAATACACCAGTGTTTTACRTGGAAACCCAAAGTGGGAGAAAACCACAAAATGTTTTTTCTTATATGTCTTTAAGAATTACATTCATTGGAAGCACCAAATTTATTTTTTTTGCAGCTGCAACTGGAAAGAGGCTCCAACACCCTATATTCTCAGGCTACAACYTCAGGGAAGGTCCAACTCTCCAATTCTCTAGCTACAACCAAAAGGAGGCTACTACCACCAGTCCTTTCCCTGTCCAACTGTCCTAACATAGAAGTAGAATGATGAAACCACTGTCACACTATCTCTGTGAGATATACCACTATAACAACATGTACCAATCAACCTATACCATAAACAAGTGCATCAACCTGTACCAAACAACTTGTAATCTTCATGTACCATAAACAAGTACATCAACCATGCACCAACCTGTACCTCAAATTGTACCATCAACGAGTGCATCAAACATGCACTAAACATGTACCAATCATGCATCAAATACACAGAAACTATGACTCATCAAGATGTACCAACATCACCAAATATACACCTTATGTATGTGCCAACTCATCAACTACTTGTCTCAACCATGTACCCAACATGTAGCTCAACCAAAATCCCTCACCAATCTCATCATCCAAATCTGATTTGTAGCTCTGTAATAAAATTGGTCTATATAATCACATACTTGCAAAACTTCCTTAACTTTAACAACAAGAGACTAGCATTTTCATTAAACTTTACTTTAGTCTCACATGACTAATTTTGGATTAGTCAACAACCCTAACTTGCAATAATCATAACTATGTACCTGTAATGAATAAAGATATGAAAATAGTACACAATGTTCTTCAGTGTCATTTATGAAATTCCTCTAGGTTTCACTACTTGGATCCTCTCAGAAAAGGATTTATAGAAAAAATGGCACACCTTATTGAATTCTGGCATATTCTAGAGAGTGAACTTGTAGAGCGTTTCCCGCACAAAATATTTGTTGTATGGATCTGAAAATTATACAAAAAATAATAAAGACTATACTATAACCAATACATTTAGTATTACTGAATTTGGATCTATTATGAATATTTTATGACGTTTTTACCTGAAACACCTGTTTTAGACTAGTTTCAGGACAAGCCATAAACCTTATTTTCCATGGAGTGTAACTCCAAAAATAAAATGAACCACAAGATGAAATTTGTAACACAACTACATGGATATGTCTCCTCAATGACCTCCTAATTTCATGGTTAGAATCATTCTAGAAAACAAGTTATTGTGAAAATTGTGAGATAACCTGTAAATAACATACCTTAGAAAGCATCATCAAAAGAATTTATCATCCCTTGAATTTAGACCTTCTTTACTTCACCTTCCCTATGAAATTTGGCTTAGATATCCTTTGGTTACCTCAGTCACTTGTATATATTCAATATGCTCAAGTGTGATTAAAAGGAGAGACACTTGACTCTTATTTATACTTTCATGTAGCTTCCTCAAGGGATTACCTTTTAACCATCTTAACCCACTTTCCTTATTTTAGGGTTAACCCACTTCTAACCACTTGTCCACTTAGTAATTTTTCCATTAAATTTATTGTTTAAATAATTTATTTTGTATTCACTTTGAATTATAGTACACTCATCACTTCACTTTATTAGTTAACTTCCAAAATCTCTTAAACCACTTTGACTACTTTGACCTTTTGGGGCTTCTAGATGACTCATGTGGGTTCTCCAACTTCACACGGCCATAACTCTCTAACCGTGAGGAGTTATGTGGCGTTCCACATACCACCGGAAATGGAATGACATTTACTATCCATATAGAATATTTTTACCTGCAAATATATAAAAAATAATACCATTATCCATCAAACAAACTCGTGTCCATTACCCAAACCTTTCTCCAACTTCACATGACCATAACTCTCTAACCGTGAGTACTTATGTGATGTTCCACATACCACCGAAAAATGGAATGACATGTAATATCCTATATAATAGTATTACCTGCAAATATATAAAAAATCATACCATTATTCATCAAAAAAACTTGGGTTCATTACCCAAACCTTTGTGCCACTAGAATTTTCTACCAGACATTCTTCAAGGGTTGACATCAATGACAACCAACCCAAATAATAAAAAATACCACCATGGATTGCAAATACCATGTTCTCTTTCACTTTTACCCTTTTTCTATAAATCCGGTTTCACTTTTACCTTTTTCTTTAATCCAATTTCACTTTTACCTTTTTCTTTATTCCACTTTCATATTTGCTCCTCTTTTACTTAAAGTCCACTTACACTTAAATTTTTAACTCTTTTTATTTATTAAAGTCATATTTATATTTAATCCACTTTCATTTCCACTTTTGCGTAAAACTTTGTTTCCACTTAACTTTTCTACGCTTTTATGTATTAAAGTGACACCAAGGTCACATTTATATCTAATCACTTACTAACCTTTGACATTAATGACAATTTGTTCAACAATTAATTGCTTGAGCGGATCTAACCATTGGTAGCTATTGGAAATTGTTTGGGTTTGAAGGGTCATCCAACTTTGTCTTGGAAAGAATGATGACAAAAAATTGCTACGAAATATCGACTACCGTGTTGATATGAAACAGTCAAGGTTTCTCAGTGTTGCATCAATAAATTTCCCTTCGAATACACTCTGAAATGATAGTGCAAGAGAAAGTATTCAAGAAGGAGACTCACCACTATTCGTTTTGTTCATCACAATCATGTCTTAACATAATATACAGTCACTAGGATAACTCGATTCGACCAGTTTAGTAATGGAAATTGTTTCATTGTTTCATTTTCATTATTTCATTCTTTCAAAGCACTCGACCAGGAGATCCGCTGTATTCTGGTAGCCCACTGCATTCTTGTAACTTGGTATTCCTGTAGATTTTACTGTAGTTCCATGTCACACTCCACTATGGTACTTCTTCTATTCATGTTGACATCAATTCCAACATGATATTTTCGTCAATATCTCCCTTTGGCATTGATGGAAACACATCGTAAAGAAAAATTCTCCCTTAAAAATGAGTAATTGTTTTACCTTTCTTTTCTCCCCCTTTGACATCAATGTCAAGGCCTCTGATACCATAATGAGGTCCATCACTAGTTGTCTTCTTCTCAACCTTTTTTTTTTTGAGTGACAATACTTGTCATTTTTTTTCTTGCTCCCCTTGTCAACACTTCTCCCCCTGTCATCATGAATGCTTATTTATTTATTGTAGGGATATTAATCCCTGTTTTTTCCTTAGATGTTCAAATGCCTATTTAGGTAGGGGTTTAGTGAATATGTCTTCTACCAATGTACTCCAATCTAACCTTTTTGTCACTAACTTGCTATCTCAAGAAATGACACTTGATGGGTATATGTTTGGTATTTTCATGCATGACTGGATTCTTGGAGATGTTGATGGCACTTGTATTGTCACAATATATAGGTATCAACTGATTACATTCAATTTTAATATCCTCCAATATTTATATCATCCATAAGATTTGAGTGGAACATTCAACAACTGCAATATATCCAGCCTCTGTTGTACATAGTGAAATTGATGAATGTTTTCTACTTGACCATGAGACTAGATTTTATCCTAAGAAAAATGCATTTCCACTAGTTTTATTTTTTTCATCCACACTACGAGCCCAATCAACATTTATGTATGAAATTAGTTCAAATCCTTTATTCCTTGGATTCCATAATCCAAAGTCTGATGCCCCCTTAAGATATCTAGATATTTTCTTAACAACCATCACATGCAATTCCTTGGGAGATGATTTAAATATTTCCACCATTCCTACTTCCTACAAGATATCATCTCTGGATGCAGTCAAATATAGTAGGTTCCCAACCATATATCTGTAGAGAGTTAAATATACAAAAGGTGACTCATATTCTTTCCTATGTTTGCACCTGGTTGTCATTGGAGTGCTAATAGGTGCACTTTCAGCCATTCCAAATTTTTTAAGTATCTCTTTCAGGCATTTGGACTGAGTAATAAACAATCCTTTTAGTGACTGAGTGATTTGAACTCCAAGGAAGAAAGTTATCTCTCGAATCATACACATTTAAAACTCTTTTGACATTTCTTGAGAAATTTTATAACATGATTCATCATTGTTTCATCCAAATATGATGTCATCCACATAGACCACTGTGACTAACAAACTGCCATTTTTCAATTCTAAGACAAATATTTCTATTAGAAGTGCCTCTTTTGAATCCTTGTTGCAACAAGTACTTATCCAATCTTTCATACGATACTTTCAGTTCTCTTTTAAGTCATGTTGACACTTGAATCTGTTAGGACCGAAACAACAACCTCACAAGGATATAAATCCCTCTATGTTTTTATAGAGCTAGTACTCCTCTTTTAGATTTTCTTGATGTTTTTAAATATTCAAAATATTGTACTTAACAGAAGTTCGTCGCAGTAATTCAAAGAAACAAAAATATTACAATAAAATGAAAGGGAAAATGATTTTGTTTTATTTTAAAGGAAAGTTCCTGAGAAAGGACTAGGAACCACACACATTCACACATTTAAAGCAAATCAACAAAATTTCCTCACATCCATCATAGTTTAAGATAGAGATTTCTGATGATATAAAAATAAAAATAATATGATCTACATGCACAAGAGAAATTTAATAGAGTGGATACATGGGAAGCTCAAATAAAGATAATGATATATCAACCTCAAATACTTTATATTCTGAAAACAGGGTTACAAAGCATAATCAAGATTTTTCCCGAAGTAGTTCTATTGAAATTTCCAAAAATATATAGTTTATTACATATTCTTGAAATTATAAATGTGTTTGTCTTAAATACTGTGATTGGGACTCCCACGTACCATAAAGAAAATAAATACAAGAAATAATCTTTTAGAAATAAGACGGTGGGAGGTGGAAATATCAACAAGACCTGATAAGAAGAACAAAGGAGTTATCGGTCTCCGATTAAAACTTTCTAGTAAAATAGGTGGAATAACTATATGAAAGAATTGATAAAGACGATGAATGTGATCAACGTAAATTTACTATGATGGCCGCTCATCTGTTCATTTTCTCGTTGATGTTCTTTTACCGTTTTCATCAATGGTTATAGGAATAGTCTCAACTGCTTCTTTCCCTTCATCTGTCAGTTTATCAATAGCCTTCTTAAACCATTCTTCGATGTATCTTTTCATCGGTGCCACATTGATTTCATGTCAGATTTTAATACTGAGCAACTCACCCTCCAAGTCATGAATGTCAATGGAAATGTCATCTAATATTTCTTCAATATCCTGATTTTTTACGGAGTAATATACTAGCCATTTATCTATGGAATTCTCATCATATTCAATTATGCCATAGAATTTTTCAAATGACAATCCTTTGAAAATCTTAACTTCTTTATCAAAATATTTTTTTGTTAGGAACAACAAGTTGAGGATCAACTTTGGATCTTGTACCTCGTTAGTGCTTCCAGATAGGTCCACCTCCATGAGCCTTTTGTATAGCTCTTCTCTCCTTGTTATGGCTTGGATGCACGCCTGAACGATGTTGTTCAATTTCTTTATTTTCTCTTTCCAACAAGAATTCAACTGCTTGATCTGACTTGGAGAGGGAAGGTCCTCCTCTCTTCTCTTAAGATCTAACATGTTAGTAAATTTAATACCAAAGGGTACCACTGCATCAAGGTATAAACCTTCTTAATTTTTTATATTGACCTGTAGATATTCAAGGAAGGCATGCGCCCTCGAGCCAAAAGAAATCAGGCTCTTTGAAATTTCGCAAGATTCTATAATCAATGCCATTATTTTCTTGATATTATTCTCCACGTAACTTGTTCCTGATGTGACTAACCTTGAGGATCATTTTATTCTGGTTGCGGGCATGGCATGTCCAACAATTTCCAAAGGGATTGAAAGGAGTGGAAGAGGAATCAACTTCTCTTCAAGTTCCTTAATCCTTTCCTTTAACTTTGTATTTTATTTTTCGAGACTGCCAATAGAATCGTCTAATGCATCACTAGTGGCTCTATGGATTATGACTAATTGGGAAGGTCGCATATTCCTTAGGTTAACCTCTGAATGAGATTTCCCATTTTTATTCTTCGCATCACTCTTCTCAATAATTAATTTTTTTATATTGGATATCAAAGACAACACTCTGAAATAGAAATGATTCTTCTTCATCAAATATCTGATTCTCAATCATTTCTGATGACTAGTTCTAGTGGGTCTTGCCTCCTAGTTGGTCAATGTTAGGGAACATCTTCTCAATGTCATATTTGAGCTCCATGTCTTCAAGGGAGAAGATATTGATGTCACTTTCAATGCGATGCTCTTCTTCCTCTTGTGCAATATTCTTCCTTTTCTTCCTCAGAGGAAGTTTATGGGAGCTTTCAATTTTTCCTGGAGGAGGTTTCTTGTCTCCTCCTATGCCTGAACTACTATTGGTTACCTTCTTAGATGGGTGGGCCACTAGAGCACTTCTCCAAGGTGTTGAAGTATTTGGAGTAATATATGGGAACTGAGAACTCTTCTCATTGTAACATTTTTCTCTTTGTTTATACAATTCATTAGTATTGAGTACCGTCTCTAAGTCTCCAGCAGTGTGGGTAGGATTAGCCACATTATTATCTTCTTCTTCTCCTAGAACTATATGGATAAAGGAACTACTAAAACCCACTGTTAACATATGCTCCACAAAGATTCCATTAGGGTCAATCCCCCTAATATTTTTAGTGTACTTGAGATTCAAGTTGTGAAGTGGTTAGTGAATTCATCAATTTTGTTCATATTCAAAATCCCCAACTTTCCAAGGAAATGGTATAATTTGTTTTTTTTTTTTTCATGAAAAAAGTGCAGCCAAAAGTTATATTTCCTTGGGCCTTCTATGCCAAACATTATGTCATATATATGGCATGGAAGAAAGGAAGGATTTTCCTTATAACTAAAAATCCTGATGACACTCTAATTCTCCATTTGTTCCAAATTCCCCTTTCTATCCAAGAATTTACTAGCTTGAGAAAATAATCTTGGGGTATCTCGTCCATGCAAAAACCCTTTAAAAACCAAGAGAAATTCATTGAAAACTTCATAAAAATGCAGGGAATCTTTGTTCCTCCATAACACTTGGTACCAAAAGGTCACATGGTGGAATTCACAATTCACATTCTTGCATATATATAATCTAGGAAACTGACAACAATGTAATATCGTGAAAACCAAATAAGAATACATAAAGAATTTGTTATGATTTTTATATTGATACAATTGGGAAAAGATTTCAATGGAAATCAACTTCCCCCAATTGAAAATGGCCTAGTCCTTGATGGTAAAATATAATATGCAAAGAATCATATGGGAAATGCTAGAAGTATTTTCTTGTCCTGTAACTCTGGTAAATAACCAGGAAATTTCCCAAAATGGGTTTTCGAACAAGATGACCTGCAATCTGGTAATATTCTTGGGGATGGCATCAAGATTTTCCAAGAATGATGGTAAGAGATCCAGATCATTGTAGTGTTTTTTTCAAAAAGTCTATACAATCTTCACCTTTGAAGGTGAGCATTGGATTTGGGAGTCTCAGCATCTTACAAAATACTTGAGGGGAAATAATGATGGGATAATGATCCTGGAGTGGAATTATCTGTTGGATTGGTATGCATTTCTCAGGGCACCAGGAAACCAATTCCTTGTAGTCAAAAACTTCAACAACACATCCTGCACGTGCAATTTAGGACGTCCAAATTACTTCCTTCTGAGTAGAAGGGGATGAATAATGAGGGTAAGCTCTAGACCATTGAAAATTCTAATCCTCCCATCGAAAAATGTTCAAGGTATCTCCACAGAATTGCTCTCAAGAAGTTGTTTCCATAAGTTGACGAGAGAATTATTTTTATCCAAATAATCTTATAAACGAGTGCTTGAGAGGTAATATATAATATTCCACAAATCATGCTTTAATGTGGTTTAATGAAGAAATTCCTCAAGCCATTTGCCTATTAATGACAACCTTTACGGTACCTACATAATGTGTCATTAGCATTAAACCATACTAAATGTGCATTGGGAAAAGCACTAGGGTGGTGGGGATAGAAAGGAGAGAAATAGGATTTGAGATGTTTGTGAACCCGCCAACTCGTGAATGCAAAAGGTCAAAAATTGGGTAAGTGTTGTGAGGCAGTCAGACAAACTCAACATAGGAAAAATGAGATACTTGGAAGCTTGGGGAGTATGGGGGTAAAAATGTATATCATGAATCTTTTGGATGCAAAATGTATATCATGAAACATAGGATATGAGATCTTGACCCCGCCAACCCGGTAACATGCGATTGCAAAAACGACTAAGTATGGGATAATGTGGTGGTCGAACGGACTCGATATGTGAGAATATGGATTGGAGATGAGGATTCATGAGTCCACCAACCTGGGAACACATCGTTCTGGAAAAAAACCAAGTATAAAACTAGAAAGGGAGAATAGAAGAGAAAAAGGAAAAGGGGAAATTGGGTAAGTATAGAAGAGGGAAAATAAGAGAAGAAAAGAAGTTGGGAAAATAGAAAAGGGGAGGGAAATTTCAGAAGAGACAATTGATCTCAACAACAAGCTCCAACTGTGAGATGATGACAGCCTGTGGGTTGTTAAGAATCCTGAATCTCTCATGACCAGGTGATTGTCCATTGGGATGTGGAGTCACAGTAAGAATATACAAACTGAAAAAATAAAATTATGTACATTGAGAAATGAGAAAGTCTTAAGAGAAGAAACCTTTCAAATGTTTCCCGTTGATGGGAAATATCAAACTTTTACCCTTCATTTCTAGGAACATATAATATTTAAAGCCCAAGATCTTCTTGACGACATACTGTTTGATCCAGAGTGCTTCAAACTTTGTATGCATGGACGGTTTCTCCTTGGCCTTGTTCCAAAGTAACACAAGCTCTCCTTTATGGAAATTATTTACATTTTTTCTCTGATAAAAAAATATTTTAATTCTCTGTTGCCTATGAGAAGTTCGATTCAATGCTTTACTTAGTTCTTCCTCCAACTTCAACAACTGATTGATTATCCTTTGAATGGGTGAACTATCTTATGTATGTTCGATATTGACCACATAAATCAACGCATTGAACTCAAGGCTAATCGAAATTTTCACCTACTTTCCATAAACCAATAGATATGTAGAAATCCTTGTGCTATCCTTCAGGGTCATTCTGCTCACCCATAATGAATCTGCCTACTTCAGATGTCGATTTCTTTGGTTGCTATAAACGATTTTCTTTAGTATCTACACAAGTGTTTTGTTTGTGGATTCAACAAGGCCATTACCTTGTGGATAATAATTCGATGATTGACCCATGATGATTCCATATTGTCTACAAAACTCCATAAACTTTGACCCGATGAATATTGAACTATTGTCTATGATAAATTTATCTGGGACACCAAATATCGACGAAATGTTGTCTTTGATAAATTTAATTAGTTCTTCAACATCAACCTTCTTTAATGCCACCGCTTCTGTCCATTTCATGAAATAATCTATAGTTGTTATAATGTACATATGCTCCTTGCTATACTTTTATTAATTGACCCAACAACATAAACTCCCCATTGGGAAAACAATTGTTCTACCACAATGGGCTGCAAAGGCATCACAAATTTCTTCATTTTTCCTAAAAACCGTTGGCATGACAAACACTTCCTTATTATGGCATAAGAATTTTTGAATATTGATGGCCAGTAAATTCCTGCTCTAATTATTTTTTGGGTGGTTGCAATAGGTACAAAGTGTACACCACATATTCCATCATGTAATTCTCTGATTAGTTTTTGGGATTGATTTTCATCGACCCATCTTAGCAGCGTACCATCATAATTTATTCTGAACAATATTTTAGCAATCATCACATATTTATTATTCTTCATCTTCAGTGTCCTTCGCTCCTTGGGATTCATGGCGACAAGAAATTTCCTAGACCTTAAGCATAATATAATATCTTTGTACCATTCTGAATCACCTAATGGTTCTCCCACTGAGATTGAAATCACCCCATCGATCGAATCCCCATTCGTTATGAGATTGCATAAACCTTGTCCTTCGATTTCCTTTAAAGGTTTAATATGTCATATTCTTGTATCTTTGCCAACCAATTAGCCCATTTTCCTTCTCTCAATTGTTGATTTAGAAGCATCTTCACTGGTGATAAGGGAACACAAGCAATAATATGTAAGTTTCATATATATGCCTGAAAGTGTGCTACTGCTTTTACAAGAGCCAAGGCTTGCTTCTCTAGTTCCGAATACCTCAACTCATAGTTGTGTAGGTTTTTTCTCATAAAACTTATTGGGATTTCTTTTCCTTTGTTATTTTTTTGAGTGAGAATGGATGCAACAACTGTCTCTGTAGAAAATGAATAGATAATGAAATATCTTCGGAATTACAGACTGATGAGGACAGGAGCAATGGTATTTTCTCCTTTTATATTGTTGAATGCTTCTTGAGTATTTGTTGTCCATTTGAGCCTCTTCTCATTTTTCAACAACAAATTGATTGGCTTTACGATGCTTGCATAGTCAGGAACAAATATTCGCACAAAATTGATTTTTCCAAAGAATGATTGGACTCCATTCTTGGATGTGAAGGGGTTGAGCTTGTTTATTTATTTAACTCTTTCTAGATCTATGTAAATCCATTCCTTGCATACAATATGGCCCAACAATTTTCTTTGAGTCACAATGAACAAGCATTTATTTGGATTTAGAGAAACACCATATAATATACATCTTTCAAAAACCTTTCTCAAATGATGGATATGATCCTTCCTTTTATTTGAATGCACTGTCAAATTAGCTTGATAGTCTTCCATAAAATTTCCTATCAACCCATTGAAAACATGATCCATGGCCCTTTGGAATGTGGCACCAACATTATTCAAACCAAAGGTAATTCTAGCATATGCATATGTCTCCTACGGTGTGATAAATGTTGTCTTTTCTCTATCTTCCTCAACCACCAAGACCTAGTTATATCCAAAGAAATGATCCAACATGGACATGCAGGTCGATCCAGTAAATTGGTGTAGCAGAAACTCCATATTAGGCAAAGGAAAATTATCCTTTATTCTTTCTTTGTTAAGGTCTCTGAAGTCAACACACATTTGGATTTCCCTGGTATTTTTTCTTACAATCACTAAATTTGAAATCCAATCTGAATGTATGATGGGATAAGTTATCCCTATCTTCTTCAATTTCTCCAATTCAATTTTTACCAGAGGTTTCATCTTGGGATTCATCATCCTTATTTTTTGTTTCATTGGCTTTGCTTCTTCCCTCAAAGGAATGATATGTTGGAATATTGTTTTATCATATGCTTTCAAATCATCATATGTCCAAGGGAACACATCAATATATTCCTTGAATAAGGAAACATATTGGTCAACCTCTTCAGTGGTGCAATCAACTCCCATGTTGACATATTTCAAGGAATTGTCAATTCCAATATTGAATTTTCTTGTTTCTTGCACTTTTTGGATTGAAAATTATTCAAGGAGATTCTTAGCATGATCATATTTTTTAAACAAAGATTCAACTTGTATACAATATTCAGGGATAGTATACGAGCAATCATCTTCTTCATCATCATCATTTAACAAAAAAAATTCCAACTATTCATCGTTCTCAAATACTTACAAGTACTCAACGTTATCAGGCATGGATGGTTGAAAATCTCTTTTTACCTGGAAATATTTTTTTCTTTCGACATCGTCTGGGTTTGAAAATCAGACCATTAAGCCTAGTGAATTAGCCTTATGATTATTGTCTCTTGGAATGAAAGAATGTTGGGTATGTGTTATATTCTTTGCATGAGTAGTAGTGTCTGAGCGCCTGTGCCGGGCGCGCAGGGGGGTTAGAGGGGGGT